>JASANE010012962.1:0-52141 GCA_030248225.1 Trileptium ribeirensis
AGACAACCATCACTGAAGCAACAGGAACATCAACCAGACTAGCCTCGACCACACGCACACAATCCACCACTGTCACCACTTCAATGACAAGTGCACCAACACCAACCCCAAGACAACTTTTAATGGAAGGACGCTCGCCAGGTGGGACGCAGCCACCAACCTCATTCCCCCGATATCCTTCTAGCCATTAATCACATCCTGCAGCTTGGCTACGACGAACACCCCGACCACCACCCCATGGAGAGTCTGACTCGGACGACCCTGACCTACGGGTGAACTAATCCTAATCACACTCGCATATACCTTAACACCAGCAAACACAACAGGCCAACAAGAGGGGGGTAGAAGAGGGGATCAGGAATACATTCACAGGTAAATAAGACTATCTTTGCACTCAGACTTATTTCGGTATACCCATTATAGATGCGACGAAGCTACAGCGCAACCGACATCCGAAGGCCGCTGATACCAAAAGGCGTGCCGCACGTTTCGATGGTTTGTGGCGGCGGCGTTTACCCGGCGGTGCCCATCTACCGCATTCAACGAGGGCCGCTCGTGCAAATCTTTGCCTCTAAGGTACCTGTCGACCCTTGCTCGCCAACGAAACCACCACAATTGACACATTCGAACATAACGGCCGGCGACTGTCCAGCGCGTCCGAACATTTTCACCTCAGCGTTCTGGAGCTGCTGGGTTTCGATAACGCCGGAAAGGAACTGGCTGAAGCGGACATCAGCCCAACGGAGCTGCAACTCCGCAGCATTGCCTTACTTCGTCGGCTGCCGCTCAAAAGGCGGCATATGCTCCTGGCCTACTACCCGCACATCATGCTTCCGATTCTACTGACAAAGTTCGGCATGATCGAATGTGCGGAAGAGTTGGAAGCCACCGGCGACCGACTCCTGCTCAGCGCGACTTTCGACGATTTCTGGGGTACCGGTACGACACACATCCAATGTTGCTGTGACCGGACGTTCCACAACGTGACGGGCCGTCTGCTCGAAGAAATCCGAGCGTACCATCGGGACGGCCTCGTGCGATGGCCCCAAGTCATCATCGTGGGTGACGAACAAGCGTTACCATTGCTCAACGTCGCCGACCAGCATAGCTGGCTGGCGTTCGCTTGGCCGCGTATGGAGATGGCCGACTTGATCCAGTGGGCCAACGCATTCGTTACGCCACAGACGAACTGCGTAATTGTCCTCGGCGGTTATGGCAAACTATGGCAGGCCGACCGCAAGGTCTTTTCGCCCAGTGCGTTCACCAAACGCATCAAGCGAAAATTGGAGGTGCTCGAACGACGCCTCCGGGAAAATGCGGCCGTCTTCATTGCTCCGCCACCACCACAATGGAACGCGATCAATTACACCAGCGAAGCATGGGCAACGGAACTGCGCATGCGGAAACTGCGCCTCACCGAGCAACACCAGGCCCTGCGGAACGTCATCATGCCCGCATGGTCGGTACCATTAACGGCACCCGAAGCCTGGGATACGGTCGGACCGTTCAACCGGGGTGAGGATCGCCAGCGATGGGCCGAACCGGTGGTAGCGCCCGCTTATCATGCGGAACTGGTCAACTGGGTGGGCCTCTACATTCGTTGCACGGGACTTTTTCGCCTTGGCGAACAACGAAGGGGTAACGAAGAAGAGTAGGACTTGCTAAGGAACTTGCTCGCACAAAAGTACCTCCAGCAAAAGGAATGAGGCAATTAGTAGGGGATTATTAAGCACCCTAGAGCAATGGAACGCGCAACCGTTTGGGGCATAAGGAATAATTCCGTCTGCGGACGCGCGCGAGAAATCAGGAGCGGAGGTAGAAATCTCGCAGCAATTGTATCAAATTGCACTAGTATGCGAAGCGTAAACCGACTATTGCGAAAAGGGACAAAACCTATAAAGGTTATATTATTGCAGATGGACAACAGCGTTCGGCAACGCGGTGAGGACGACAAAGACAACCACAGCGTTCGGCGACGCAGTGACAGTCAACTGGACCAAAGCGTTCGGCAACGCAATGGCAGCAACACCAGACAGTCCGAAGGCGACCCAACCCGACGGTTGTCGACAACTGGGCCCTACGCCCCGTCCGAAGCCATTACGTACCGCCTGCCCATCGTTCCAGCGTACCACGTCGACCTGACAAAGCCGTACGTTCCCTTCCTGTCACACGGCACCGATTGGCCGGAGCTCTCCAACATGCACGAAGCTCCGACGCCATTCCACCACGACGGTACTACAGCTCCAACCGTCGAACAGCACTATCAGGTGAGAGTGCTTCTTGTGCTTGGCCTGATGGAAGCGGCCAAAGAACTCATGGACATGGTCGGGACGCCGCAGCAAATAAAAGCGAGAGCGCGGGCGCTGAAGGACGAACTGATCGACAACATCATAAGCGCCCGGCTCAAACCGTTGCTGGAACACATAATGCGGCCCATACTGCTCTGCAAATTCAATATTCCCAGCTACTCGCGGATCCTACACCTCACTGGCCAACGACCGCTCCTGGAGGTAACTACCGATACCTTCTGGGGTGTCGGACGTACGATCCAACAGCTGCGGCAGGGTGAACAACCTAGACACTGCCACAACGTCATGGGTCGACTTCTGGAGGAGGTGCGGGAATACCTCACCTCTGGATATGCTTGCTGGCCGCATGTCATCATCATGGGCGACGCGCTTCCGCTGCCATTGCTAGAAATAGCCAACGACAACAAGTGGCTCGTCTGCGCATGGCCCGGAACCACGCTAATACGCATGATCCAACTCGCCAGTGCTGTCCTAACGCCGCTAACCAAATGCGTCATCTTACTTGGAGGCTATCAATACATTTACCGGAAGGCGCAACAGGAGCAGCTCCATGCGACCAACCCTAATGCAGCCTTCAAGAAGATAAACCGCCACTTAGGGATGCTCTCTCGGCGAGTATCAACGCGCACGCCCGTGATTGTCGCACCGCCGATACCTCGATGGGCCGCGACTAACCAGGATGCAACGTCCTAGACCATCGAATTCAAGCGAATAGTCGCCAACCATCGGCAACAGCATAACGCGTTCCACAATGTCTATTTCCCGAACTGGCCTGTCGCCTTTAATGCCGCGGACGCGTGGGAACGTGATGAGCCGCACATGGAGTGGCAAGAGCGCCCACAGTTTGAGGAACCCATGGTTTCCAGGTATTGCTTGCGAAATTTGCGGGAGTGGGTTAGCCAATTGGTGCGCGACGCCGAACTCGGTCGTCTAATGCAGTAAGCGAGCGCAAGGAGGGAGGTAACGCGTAGACCGCTAAGGAATTGAGCCAAAGCGTGTGCACAAGTAGAAAACCTACACGTGCGATAGGAGTGATCAGAGCAATTAGGACGAGTAACGACGAAACGCATCTAACCCGAATAGGGAATAATTCATAGCAAACAGCCAATAGAATAACTCAGAGCGAATAAAGTAGGATCCAGACACAGCTCACCAAGCCAAGTATTGCGGATAGTACAGACTACTCCTAAATAATCTAGTAATGGTAAGGTGTGGTATCAAAAGTCTAGTAAATTGAGCAAAACCCAATTAGGAATTATCCAGCGAAACTACCGAAACTTCAAAATTATGGGAACTTCTGGGAATAGGCACCCCGGCGGCCGGACCTTTTCCTGAGGGGTTCCTTAAATCCAAGGCATGGGATCAATCCTTTCCAGAACTCTGGAGGTACGTGCTAAAGGTATAATAAATTGCAACTATATATATGTTCACATATAATGTGGTGTCATATTATTATGTTATACGTGTGCAAAGAGTAACATATTACTCTCACGAATAAAAATTTAGTACTTCTCAGAAACACTTCTCAAAGATACAAAATAAGACAATAATTATAAAATATTCTAGGCCATAAGGGAAAACTTCCAAAATTACCGAAAATAAAGGGAGAAGGGACGCGTTTTTGGTGATAACCAAACAAATTGATCGTCCTTCTACCCTCATTTTTAGCAAATTTTAACAAATTTTCGGAAATTTTTTCGGAAAACTTTCGAAACTTACTGCAATTTTAAGCCCAAATGGGCTAAATTTCACAAATTTCACGCCCAAACGGGCCAATTTCTTCAAATTTCATACCAATTTTACGTAATTGAAATCAAGGGCTGTACATCATATGGAACTACTCACCAAAATTTTCACTTTCTTTTCATATCTCGACAAATTTAACCTACTACCATAAGTAAGGAGTCTATAAAATCCAAAAAATTTTAAGAGATGTAACAGCCCGAGTTTTTTACGTGGAATCTTAAACATTCAAAATCCGGCCAGAAGGGCCTCAAATTTGGGGAATAAAGGGCGATCGGATACCGGTGGAGCGTGATCCACGAATTCATTGATATGTCGTTGATAACTGTGTTGAATAAAATAAAGTACTGTATTGTGTGTTATAAATGTACAATCACGCTCCACCAGCCCGAGGTGCGCGGGGTGATTTCGCACCCAAATTGGATCAAATGGTTACTATGGAGGTATCCGATCGATCCCAAGGCCGATATCGATTCATAAATAATAATGTTATGCTATTGTACAATTTATTTGTGTTAGAATGTGGGGCGGATGCGTAGTCGGATCGGCCGGGGACAAGGGGAAAGACTTCACGTTTCACCACAATGGAACTTAACAAATTTTGTTAACTAGGTGCCCCAGGGTCGGTTCCGGTGCGCATCCGCGAACAATCACTATGCAATATATGTGTTTGTTCGTTGATAAAATAATGTACTTACTTGGTGCTTGCGTCCGGGTGTCAGGATGGGACGGAGTGTCGTACAAAGTCCCCGGCGACAAAAGGCAATTTGGGCTTGTTTTACAATGGTCCGGGACCCGTAAGTTTATCCTGACACGCCGGCGGAAGCTGATATGTATTTTGTGCGGTACGGGCTAGATGGAATGCATAAAGTGCGGGATAAAATTTACTTAACATGGAAAGAGTCTCATATTTAAAGGGGTATCAGTAAATTGAAATTTTGGGGGTTTTTATTGATCTCAAACAAAAAGGGGATATTGAACTATCATCAGGGACCTGTAAGGCTTCAAAATCACTCGTGCGGGTCAACCTCACCCCAACCCATAAATACTTATGGACCCTCAATCCCGCGTTTAAACTCTCAAAGTTTAGGTTGTTTACGTGTTCTATCGGCACGTTTCGGCCACTGCCCAGCAAAATTTGTCGACATTTTAAATATGTGTGAGCAGTGCGAGGCTGGCAACAATGGCAAAAAAGGGGGGTTAGATTTAGGTATAAACGCAGGCTGCCCGATTCCCCGATCGGAGCCAGTCGAACATAGGGTTTTAAAATTTGGCGGTTGTCGCCACTAAGTAGGCCGCTTTCTTGTTTTCGTGCACACGTTTTGTTTTCTTAAAGTTTTCGCTGTTTCTTACGTTTGGCGATGCCGGGGGTGGTTGCCCACCGTGCCCCCACGGTGGAGAGCCTCCCCTGGTTGGAGCTTCTTTTCAGTCATGCGGAGGGCCGCCTTTGCGGGCGTTGGAGTGTCGGAAGGATGCTCCGCGCGCCCGTAAAGGACGGCCCCGTCAAAATTCGCGACATTTCATTGATTTGTGCGAAAACTCGGTGTGCACGTGTTTCGACTGGTTCCCCGCTCCTCGGACGCTTCCTTTTCGTTTACAGGTTCGAGGAGTGATCAAAAATTTTTTGTTCTAGGACAAGGTACGTTGAGCAACGTTCTAGGATAAGGCAAAGTTTAGTACGCAAAATTTGTAAGCCTAAGGCAAGCAAATGGGGGTTGTTTCGAAAAGGTCAACAAAATTTCCTAGGTGCTAATAGGAAGGTTTGTGGGACGTAGCGTTTGCATCCGCGCGGGACACGAGTTGTCCCCCGTTTGTCTGAAATCGAACGACAGCGTCGAATCCCCATTCGGTCGCTGTGTGGCTATTGCTTCTGGTCTATTTCGATGCAAACGACTGCGGACCCGACCTCAATGAAATTTTAGTAGGCTCACTAGCCGAGCGTAGAATAAAACACAGGGACTGGAGCTGTCGGTGTAGCATTTGTGTTCAAGTTCCGGTGGGATGCGGACTTTCTAACCGTGCAACTACGTCGGCACCTACTCCCGGAGCCTTCTGGGAGCAAATTTCAGACTGGTCAGATCTTTTGAGGGCTGCTCCGATCGCTGTTAAAATCAGACGAAAATTTTGGACTTTCGGTCCCTTGTTTGCGTGGAGTCCAAATTGCAAAAAAAAGGGACAGATCATTGTGATTTAATAGGTAGCCAGCCGTTTAACCGACTAAAACGCAACTGTGAAAATTCCTAGGAAAGTCAGCATTTTTCCATTAAAGATTTGTCTGGCCCTACTCGATCGAAAATTCTCGGGGGCAGCGCTTGAATGTAGTATATGCCTTAGGGTACCTTGCAGGGTACCCGATGTAATTCTGTTACATTACAAAAACCGTTGTAAATAAGTTATGTTATGCCCCAATTGGGCGATGTCTATAAAGCGTGTATGATACAAAAATGATTCAACAGTAAACGAGTTGAACCGTGTAAAATTTATTAAAGCAGTTCGGAGCTTTGTTTAAATTCCCGACCCGGATAGAATTTTTTGAAACCGGTTGCAACAGGAATCTCTAAAGCTTTTGAACCTAACTCAGTTTGAGGCCAATGCGAGCAAGTCATTCCCCCGTGCCCCGCTGAGTTAACTCGCTAACGCAAGCTTACCCGCTTCTCCGTCTTTGGCCCGAGCAAGCAACCCCCTTACACCCCGCCTTCTGTCCATGTTTTGCCCCAACCGCCTGGAACGCTCCCGCTGCGAATGCTCTCAGCGTAATCGTCGCTTTGCGCAACCCACATCAAAATAGGTAACACTAGCAATCATAGGTAAAACATCCAAGGGACTGGGGCCCTCGCCTCAGTGCCCTCTACGTTATCCCAACAAATTTAGATTTAGGGAACACACTTCGACTAGGCCTTTTTGAGATTGTGCGCGCTTACATTCTAAGCTTTAGGTGTTACAACGCTCCCAGATCAGAAACGACACAACAGAGCGTAAGGATCCACCGACGGGAAAGTCGCTAGGACCACGTTAGGACCAGAGAACCCCGCTTAGGGGACCAAGTGGATCGTGAGGGAAAGGCGAGTCAGCCTTATTACCTGTAAGCAGGCTTAAGGCTTGACTCTCCTTCGGGGGACCTCATACCATTAGACGCGTGGGCCATTGTAGGGGCCAGGCCGAACACCCCGGTTAACCCGCCGGCAGCCTGCTAAGCTAAGCGGTTCCCTTAGGTCATCGCATAGATCACCGGGGAGTCGTGGAAGCCGGGTTGTCCGGGCACCACAATAGAGTAAACCGTGGTGCAGCTGGGATCCCTTAGGGCCAGAACTGGTCCTAGTACATGACTACAGGGGGACATAACGTGAACGTCGCACTCACAGCTGTAGCGTTCTGTATCGTTTCCGAGAAATGTATATACATGGAAAAAAATCCGGCTAAAAGCAAAATGGTAACAGCACATAAGGCAATGCATTTTAAATTTTATAGTGGCCACTAAAATGAGTTACTTTATCCTGCTTTGCAAACTTGCATCTAAAGAATTTCACTGGAAAACCAAACAGCTTCGGCTACTACATGGCAAGGTTGCAATAAAAACCATGACAGTGGTCTGATTAGCCTTCAATCAGAATTCTGCACTAGCTTGCAGTGCCCGATGGCTCGCCGCTAAATAAAATTTTCTCATATGTAGCAAAATACCTTACAGTTGTGGTGTTCTGTATCGTCTCCTAGGAAGGTATATACATGGGAAAAAACTAATGTGAAAATGCCGAACTGCTCCACAATAAATAAAACACGAAACCGCCGAACAAAGATATAAATTAAAATATAGACTGTAAATAGAATGAGGCGTATAACAATTATATATAACACGAAAAATCAGTGACTAGACATTCAATTGAGTTAAAATTTGTTTATACTCATTTCAAATTAGTCAAAATTAACTTAAGGAACCGAGAATAAGCTCTCAGATAGCGTAACGCCTAAGTCACGAGGGTCGCAACTAAACGATCCAGGTTCGGTCAGCCGTCGCGGCAATTGTTTCTTCAAAACTGCACGAAATAAGCATTTGTTTAAGAAAGAAAGGATTAAATCCGTCAACTTCATATATTTTTGTCATCGACAACCTGTTTGTAATATCTGGAAGCTTGACATCGTATCACTTTCCTGCATATATACGCGATTTTGTACATGAACGCGTGACACAGGTTTTCTCGCCATGACACAATAAGTTATAAATTTAGCTGCCAAAATTTCATTATATAGCTTTTGTCGGTCTGCACAAACATTCGGATCTATAAAGAATGCGTATGTTCCAAAAGCGATCTAATCTATTAACTACGCAAAATTATACACGTAGCGATGTTTGACTCAAACATACAAGTTCTACTTCCATATATTCCAAGTCGATGATAGTTTAATCAAGTAGAGAAATCTTCAGTGCGAAAAACTCTTTACTGCTTTATTCGAAAAAATAACAAAAATTGTATTGCGTAATTGGACATTAATACACGAGACAGACCAAAAAATGGTATTATCGTAACTTGCAGAGTCAACACTTTCGCAAAAATATTATATCTGAAATGAAAAGATTTCTATTTGTTATATGTTTTTAAAGAATCGTTTTAAATATTTCAGAGTCGATCCGTTTACCTTTTCAGAAGCTTCAGTTTTCAGGTTTGGAAAGTTATTTACATCAATAATTTTATATTTAAATTAACAAAATACATGAAGCATTTCTGCTAAAAAACTACTATCCCGACGATTGACTCGGATGGCTATGATTATGGGATCGCAAAGAAAGCTCGGGCACGATGAATTTGATTGCTAGAATGGGGACTACGGACCAGGACACGTAAAAAATTTTATATCATTTAGGTAAACATCTGCAAGTAAGATTCGGATAAATTCCCATTCCATGCCGTGTTATCCATGTATCCTCAACTTATTAGGATTATCATGTTTTCTAGTAAACGTACCTTCAACTTAGCTTTTTTGCTGCGTGATGGCCTTGCCCGTGTCACGCTCAATAGTCGCGAAAATTAGCAAATAAACATATTACCATAAGCTACGCTGTGTATACTAGATTACATATTGTAGTACTTCTGATCTGGGGCCAATTTAATATTTAGGGGCAAAGTGTAATGATTGCTATGCCGTTATCGACACATTAAGCTTAATTTTTATACAAAGATTAAGCCTAAGTCGCAGTGCTAGAGCCCCCGCACTAAACTGTTCTTTTTCTATCGAAATACGCCCAAAGATAATGTTGATTCTAGAGATACCCGATCCATCAAGCTTGAACTCACAATGACCTTTGAATTTTCGTAAATTTCAAAAATGTCGACTCTCTGGAAGGTTACCCTAATCCGGGTATGACAAAGAAAATGATATAAGACAAGATCAAGTATTATTATGCTGACCCACGAAATTCGCTTTGGGGTGTATGTATTTGGAAATATACATAGTTTCGTACAGATAATTTTACAACGTTTAACGTACAACCATGCTAACCTAGATATGTGACCTAAATACATCCAGATGTTATAATTTACATATATAAACTGAGATACGTTTTGCATAAAATACTAAAGTATGAAGCACCGGTAAAAGCTATTGCAATTATAGGTACTTTAATACACTACTCTGAGATTTTAACATACATAAAGCATCGGCAAGCACACCAACATTAGGTTAAGATACGGAAGACATTAACATCACTTTTAAAGCGGGGAACCCTTTGACGCACATCTCTGTAGAGATCTTCAGCGTTGCTTCCGCCCTCAGCACTTTTAATGGTTTATTTCACTAACAAAGGACCGGCGTTCAAAAGCTGCTGATAAATTTATGCAATCTATAATACCCAACAACAAATTATAAAATAAGTCAAGCTAAGACCACAAATTCTAACGCCTAACATTCTAATAGAACTAAATTAGGTAATATTAAAGTCAGATTTGTAAAAACAAATATATGGCTTAAATATGCATTTGACTGATCCTAATCATTTAACACCACCATACAATTATATCATTTTCAGCCATAATCGGCTCAATGTTTGTTGGAAATATTTACAATTAGAAAACTAAAACCTTAATTAAGCGTTATGCATTGGCTGGACATATTTCAAACATTTGCGCATTAAAAATAATCCAGAATGGTAGCTACCACCCATATTTTAGATGAGCATGCTGAATTTATTTTTGTATTTTACTCGACTGAATATGTTCTTAAATGCATAACAACAACCCAGCTCCGAATTTCTCACACATGCGTACACATTCATAAAATGTGCCTGCTCCTACAGTGCGCCGCCCAGTTCACAGATGAATATAACATATGGTAATTAAGCTATTTTCCGTTCCGAGTTGAACTTCCCCCGAAAGTCTGATTGCCTTGGTAACTGTGTGAGAATATGCAACACAAACAACACATATTTATTTATTACCTCATGAGATCGCCTGCTCACAAACACGGATATGCAATTAGAGCCTTAGAGATTCATGAAAACCTTATGGTTCAGTATTAAACCCACACAGCTTATGTGCCACAGGAAACCGGCTGTTCCAGCATACGACAATGCATATCTGGGACTCAAAAAACTTACGGCTTCAGAGTGTGCTGAAAACCAACAGCATTAACGACGTGACTTAATTGGTATCAGAAGAGCTACCAACCAAATAATTTGTTGTATTTCGTTTGCACATTAAATTTCAACCCGTTTCATTGTGATCGGAGACACAACTTAGTAAGCAAGTTTACTATTTATATAGTAAACACCGCTAGAAATATTAAAATTATAGTCTACGAAGAAATAATCGCTGATTAAATGTATGAGTTTTGTCCGCATGCATTTTTCGTAGTACCCACTGCAGAATGACAAATATTTCTATGGGAAAATCAGATTCGAGACAATAGTGACGCGACAAGTATTTTTTTTGGATTTAAAAAATATTTTTATTGTCAATATCGGCTGATACAGTCATCGATATTTAATGGCTCAGCCATTCATACAATTCAGCAATGCAAAATGGTCATACATTAAACCTTATATGTGAGAAAAATAATAAATGTGACCTGATTTAAACCCAAATACCATTTCACAAGTACACATATACTATAAAAGAGACTAAACACACTGCCGTAAAAATATAACCGAATTTAATTGAAATGTATTCGAATTAATAATAAAGATACCCAATGAATAACAATTACTGCTCAAAGCAAATAAATCAATAAAGCACTGGGCTAAATATTTTCTGAGGAATTTCGAATTCAGCAGTATTATGTACGTAAGGAAACAAAAGCAAATATTTCTCGAACCGTTGGTTGAAAGATGCTATGATGATTTCGATGCGTGGGCATCAACAACAGTCCTCAGTAATATAAGATCAAATTCGACGCCGTTAAGAACGCACGACGGTAACATACCCACAACCACAGATTTCAATAAAAGCCTCTTCAATTTTTATGTACGTACCGAAACAAAGCAAATATTTCTCGAACCGTTGGTTGAAAGATGCTATGATGATTTCGATGCGTGGGCATCAACAACAGTCCTCAGTAATATAAGATCAAATTCGACGCCGTTAAGAACGCACGATGGTAACATACCCACAACCACAGATTTCAATAAAAGCCTCTTCAATTTTTATGTACGTACCGAAACAAAGCAAATATTTCGCGAATCGTAGGTTGAAAGATGCTATAATGATTTCGATACGTGGACACCAATAACAGTCCTCAGTAATATAAGATCAAATTCGACGCCGTTAAGAACGCACGATGGTAACATACCCACAACCACAGATTTCAATAAAAGCCTCTTCAATTTTTATGTACGTACCGAAACAAAGCAAATATTTCTCGAACCGTTAGTTGAAAGATGCTATGATGATTTCGATGCGTGGGCATAAACAACAGTCCTGAGTAATATAAAATCAAATTCGACGCCGTTAAGAACGCACGATGGTAACATACCCACAACCACAGATTTCAATAAAAGCCTCTTCAATTTTTATGTACGTACCGAAACAAAGCAAATATTTCTCGAACCGTTGGTTGAAAGATGCTATGATGATTTCGATGCGTGGGCATCAACAACAGTCCTCAGTAATATACGATCAAATTCGACGCCGTTAAGAACGCACGATGGTAACATACCCACAACCACAGATTTCAATAAAAGCCTCTTCAATTTTTATGTACGTACCGAAACAAAGCAAATATTTCTCGAACCGTTGGTTGAAAGATGCTATGATGATTTGGATGCGTGGGCATCAACAACAGTCCTCAGTAATATAAGATCAAATTCGACGCCGTTAAGAACGCACGATGGTAACATACCCACAACCACAGATTTCAATAAAAGCCTCTTCAATTTTTATGTACGTACCGAACCAAAGCAAATATTTCGCGAATCGTAGGTTGAAAGATGCTATAATGATTTCGATACGTGGACACCAATAACAGTCCTCAGTAATATAAGATCAAATTCGACGCCGTTAAGAACGCACGATGGTAACATACCCACAACCACAGATTTCAATAAAAGCCTCTTCAATTTTTATGTACGTACCGAAACAAAGCAAATATTTCTCGAACCGTTGGTTGAAAGATGCTATGATGATTTCGATGCGTGGGCATCAACCACAGTCCTCAGTAATATAAGATCAAATTCGACGCCGTTAAGAACGCACGATGGTAACATACCCACAACCACAGATTTCAATAAAAGCCTCTTCAATTTTTATGTACGTACCGAAACAAAGCAAATATTTCTCGAACCGTTGGTTGAAAGATGCTATGATGATTTCGATGCGTGGGCATAAACAACAGTCCTCAGTAATATAAGATCAAATTCGACGCCGTTAAGAACGCACGATGGTAACATACCCACAACCACAGATTTCAATAAAAGCCTCTTCAATTTTTATGTACGTACCGAAACAAAGCAAATATTTCTCGAACCGTTGGTTGAAAGATGCTATGATGACTTGGATGCGTGGGCATCAACAACAGTCCTCAGTAATATAAGATCAAATTCGACGCCGTTAAGAACGCACGATGGTAACATACCCACAACCACAGATTTCAATAAAAGCCTCTTCAATTTTTATGTACGTACCGAAACAAAGCAAATATTTCTCGAACCGTTGGTTGAAAGATGCTATGATGATTTGGATGCGTGGGCATCAACAACAGTCCTCAGTAATATAAGATCAAATTCGACGCCGTTAAGAACGCACGATGGTAACATACCCATAACCACAGATTTCAATAAAAGCCTCTTCAATTTTTATGTACGTACCGAACCAAAGCAAATATTTCGCGAATCGTAGGTTGAAAGATGCTATAATGATTTCGATACGTGGACACCAATAACAGTCCTCAGTAATATAAGATCAAATTCGACGCCGTTAAGAACGCACGATGGTAACATACCCACAACCACAGATTTCAATAAAAGCCTCTTCAATTTTTATGTACGTACCGAAACAAAGCAAATATTTCTCGAACCGTTGGTTGAAAGATGCTATGATGATTTCGATGCGTGGGCATCAACCACAGTCCTCAGTAATATAAGATCAAATTCGACGCCGTTAAGAACGCACGATGGTAACATACCCACAACCACAGATTTCAATAAAAGCCTCTTCAATTTTTATGTACGTAAAGAAACAAAGCAAATATTTCTCGAACCGTTGGTTGAAAGTTGCTATGATGATTTCGATGCGTGGGCATCAACAACAGTCCTCAGTAATATAAGATCAAATTCGACGCCGTTAAGAACGCACGATGGTAACATACCCACAACCACAGATTTCAATAAAAGCCTCTTCAATTTTTATGTACGTACCGAACCAAAGCAAATATTTCGCGAATCGTAGGTTGAAAGATGCTATGATGATTTCGATGCGTGGGCACCAATAATAGTTTTCAGTAATAAAGGGTCAAAATCGACGCCGTTAAGAACGCACGATGTTAACATACACACACACAGAGATTTCAATAAAAACCCCTTCAATTTTTATGTACGTACTAAAATAAAGCAAATATTTCGCGAATCGTTGGTTGAAAGATGCTATGATGATTTCGATGCGTGGGAACAAATAACAGTTCTCAGTAATAAACACTCAAATTCGACGCCGTTACGAATGAAGAAGCTAACATACCCAGAACCACAGATTTCAATAGAAACCCCTTCAATTTTTACGTAAATACGGAAACAAAATCAAATATTTCGCGAACCGTTGGTTGAAAGATGCTATGATGATTTCGATGCGTGGGCACCAATAATAGTTTTCAGTAATAAAAGGTCAAAATCGACGCCGTTAAGAACACACAATGTTAACATACCCACAACCACAGATTTCAATAGAAACCCCTTCAATTTTTATTTAAATACGGACATAAAACCAAATATTTCGCGAAGCGTTGGTTGAAAGATGTTTATGATGATTAGTTGAACGCCCCTTTATGACGTCACAGTTACATTAAATTTGTTCGCGAACATATACGAATCCTGTTTCGACGCTACGAAATGTTACGGAATTGTCATTACCCGAATGGCAACCTTTGCAAAAGCGGCGCTGGCAGTGAATCGAATCGAATATCCTATTAGTTCCGTAACAATGGATGTGGATTAGACATCGGGAATTGTAAAATAGGATGGCTAGCGGGGTCACTTTAAGTTTAGTCGCGCACTAATGGAACACTTTTACACTTTAATATATATATGAATTTCGGTTTTACAGAGATCGAATTAGCATAAGATAAACAAAATAAAAGCTGATAATATCTATGCTAACCTGTCTTCGTAAACAATGAGATTCTTAAGCCATATACAAAAACATGAATTAAAGCTGATACAACACGCCGAGAATGCAATTGCAACAAAAGGGCACAAAACTAAAAGTTAAATACGATAAACAGAGCATGATATATATGCACAAAATATAATTTATTAAATAATACTCACATGTTTGGCGTGAATTTTAGCGAAAAATAACTAATCGTTCGCCTCCATCAAAATGACATGTATTTTTGTTCAAACTCCTGAGTGAAAATTTAGTACAACAGTTTATACGAATGCTGCAGTTTGTTTGCATCGCACTAATAATGCATGCAGCAATATAATTCAATGAAAATTTTAAAATTATTATGCGAGAGCAATATAACTTCGCTCAGCGTAAACCCAAGCCCATCAACTGTCCAATTTTAAAAATTCTGTTCCAACACAAGATATATTTGGCACTTGTTTCCGATCTTATCAGTTTTCTGCTAGCAAAAAATCCTTCGAATTTCCGCAGTTGTTCGATACCGAGCCTTTGAGATTCGGTATCGATTATTACAAAAAAGGATGGTCAATAGGAGTAGGTCAAGTTTACTCAAGCATTATTCCTCAGAGACATTTGCACTCTAAAATCTTCCGAGCGGCTGGATATTGACATATGTAAATGTGCGTGTTACCGGAATAACGTACAAACAAATAGCTGACTACATATATAATCACAAAAAATTATATTATTGTAGCAGCGAATCATAGGGATACTTAAAAAAATTAGCTTAGGAAGAGTTATACACACGTTTTGGAAACATATTTTTGTGGGATTTTCAAAACTAATCAGTAAACAGGAGTAAGCCGGAAACTACACTGGTCTTATTTTTTCATGCTCCCTGAATCAAATTCAATCAGCTATTTTCGGGTGGTTCCTTTTAAACAAAGTAGAACAATATTACTATCCTTATTATCTTTAGAAAAATTTATCAAAGTTTATTTAAATTGAAGATACATTCGATAAGAAGCTCCCCCAAATTTTACACTAGGCAACAAAAGCAATACATCAAGACATAATAGGCATAGCATGCGTTTCACTACAAAAGTACGTCCACCTAAAATATACTTTAAATGCGTTCACCAATTGGCCGTTAAGGTTAAATTAAAGTTAAACCGTTAAGCCAATAATTAAATTGGCCGTTAAGGTTAAAATTTTTTTAGAGAATTAACGTTTTAACGCGCATCTATGCTTGAAAAAAGGGAAAGACCATCAAACTCAGAAATAGCTTTAACCCATTATCGTCATCTTGTACAGAATTTTTGACATGATTAGTTACAGAAAGCCAGTTAAGATTACAAACCAAGTTCACAGGCGGACAAGAAAAAATATATTGATAAAATTTATGATTCGGCGCGCAACAAATTAAGATCAAGCAAAATTTGGATCTTATACAAAAAGTTAGCTACCTACGTGATCTGGGAAAAGCAATAGGAAAATATCCGACAAACCACATCTAAAAACATAAACGCAAAGCTCTGCGGTCGTCAAAACAATATCATAATCATGAAATAATTTTCGAATAAAAATATTTTATCAGCATTATGTCGAATGTTTTATAAAACCCAATAAACATAAATTTCAATATAGAGCAAATAGATCATGATTTGGACTGCTGTATCAGTCCAGCAAATATTGTCGTCGTTGAAGAACTGGTTACATTGTCGTTGAGCAGCTTGGTGATCACCATCAATTGTTTCGTTATTCGTTAGAACGCATTTGAATAAAGTTGTCTTTAATATCAGAGGCCATCTTGATAAACCGCTGTCGTTGATTAATGCCAAATTAAGGTACATACCTTAAGTTGACATGGGAGTTAAAGCATACACAACTATAATGAGTTAGTAACAAAGGTCACCAATTCGATTTATACACGCACCAGATATAGATACTTGATTACGGAATGCGGTCGAAAAATTCCATGCACGAGCTTAGTTGTGCCAATAAGCACAACAACTGAAGACTCCCAATTCAGTAACACAGCCTAACCGTTATTGTTGTGTTGTAAGTATTGGTAATTAATGGATTTGCATTTTTTCTATGTAACTGGTGAACGAAATCGAATACATTAAATTTTTGCACTTAAAAGTTACATTTGCATAATTGTACAAATGGTGCAGAGAATTAAAACATTAATTGTCTTACCATAATTGTACGTAGACTTGATATTCATAGGTACATAAAATATTTCGCTAATATAATGACATATTTTTGCAACAACTGGTTCGGGCCGGAAGCACCCATTATTCTAAATCTAAGTATATGCTTCATATAAGAACCAAAGCTTAGGCTATATTTTAAGGCTTAGGCTTACCACACCGAGAAGAACATGACATGCAGTATATTTTAAGGTTAACTAGACCTTAAACTTTGTTTTAACGTTATATTTTGTATCAACAGACTTTCCTACAGTGCATTTGTTATAAAACATCTTTTCCACCGTTTTAGAACTTAGCAGACTAGGAAACGCATACAGCTCGCGAGTTTCACTCGACTAAGGGTCGTCTCGGATATGACACCATGCAAGTTTTGCTAGACAACGATATCAGAACAAGACCCATAATTTCCATAAAAAATCACCGTATCACAATTGCACCGATGTAGTTCTTGTACTGCAGCGCGTAAGAAGTCAGCCATCAGCATTCTCTTAAATCATTTCATCAATTGCAACGCTGACATTGAACCTTAAAATTTGTCGTCCCTAAACTGCCAACTTCGATGTTGAGTTCGCCACAAAAACAAAGAAATACAGAGAAAGTAAAACACCGGTTGAAAAAATACCATTTCCATGTATTTTTAATTATAATTGGTTTTTTCAATTTTTCGAGTAAAAATCAGGCTTGTATATTATTTTGGATAATTAATTTTGCTAGATTTTAGTTTGTTGAGCGCTGTAACACAAACCATAATAAACATTTTTTGATTTTCCGCCAATGAGCTTGATTTCTGATTTTGTAATTGTTTGATACCCGCTTTATCGAATTATGGCAAAAATTCCGCGCGATCTAATATGATGCGCATTTGTTGGTAACGATACACACTTTAATTTAATGTTAAAGTATGACTTCATGTTTTTGGTCCGATTTACGTAACGTTTTTCGGTATATTATATGCATTAGTCCAAACTAGGTTTATAGCTTGATGCGGAAATGTAAAAGATAAAGGTAATAGGCTAAAGCTATTTGAGTTTGGCAGACTCCCTTTTTTCACGCTTAGCTGTGTGCTGGAACGTTATTTGGGTGAACAATTTAACCTTAACGGCCAAATTAAGCACCTGGTGAACGCATTTAACGTAAATTCCGGTAGACACACTTTTGTAGTGAATCACATGTATTACGGGAAACGCAAGTACATCTGGTGCGCTTATAATTCGGTTTGACAGCCTTGTTTATCATAGTGGTGTATCCTGCTTCGCAATCGAATATTTGGATTTTATAAATCCATCTTAAATGGAAGGAAATGATGCCCAATTGGTTGTATTAATGAATTTTAACGCCCATGTCAACTTAATGCACCGCTTAATCATTTTAAGATATCCGTTTCTACCGATCAACGAATGAACTCGACAGATTATTGGATCTAAAATCGATCGCTACAGAACCGTTTCGTCTTCGATCGCTGCCTTCATTTCCCGATTACGATGCTATCACACGCCCGGTGTCGAACGTTTATTTAGGTAATTACTGCTTACAGCACGAACGAATAACGTGTTTAAATCTGTCCATCGTACAGTTGTTGACTGGCGTCGATATCCGTAAAGCAGGCATTGATCAACGACAACGGTCTACTGATACAAAAGTCCAAATCATGGCCGATTTTTGTTTAAATTCCAAGCCACGAAAGTCGTACCGTATGCCTGTAGTATTAGTAAACGAGGATTCAGCCAGAACATAATTGTTTTTTGTACCTGCAAAGCGCTCATGGTCATCTTGCTCCAGTCCTAACCAAACACGAACTATTTAAAGACTATTTTATTCCCGTAGTCTTTTTTTCAAGACGAGTTCACGGATTTAAATTGATGCAGTGTTCAAATATACACATGCAGGGTGTTATAAAAGACATTCGACACAATGCTGATAAATAATATTTTTATTTGAAAATTATTACTTGATTATGATAGTGTTTCCCCGCCCGCTGAGCTTTGTGTCTTGTTAGCTGTGGTTTGCCGGATATATTCACTATAGCTGGTTCTGCAAGATCACATAGGCAGCAAAAGTTTTGCGTAAGATCCAAGTTTTGCTTGATATTAACTTGTTGCGCGCTGAAATATAAATCTTACAAAATTTTTTTGCTTGTCCGCCACAGAGCTTATTTGTTGATTTTGCAACAATACATTTAACGGATTATGCCAAAATTAGGTAAAAGATGAGTATAATGGGTTAAAGCTACATATTTCTGAGTTTGACAGACTTTCCCTTTTTCAAGTTTAGATGCATGCTTGAACGTTAGCTGTGTGAAAAGTTTTAACGTTAAAGACAGATTTCATTACCTGGTGAACGCATTAAAACAACGTTTTAGGTAGACGCACTTTTTTTGTGAAATGCACGCTGTGTCGTTCTCAAATTACTAATCCAAGAATTAGCAATAGTTCAGTTACCGTTCTAACCAAGTATGTCACGGAATGCATCACACTTTAACCCCTCAAGGTTAACTTGGCTTTAAAGTTTGTTATCTATGTTTGTAAGTAGGTAAGTAAGTAGGTTTTGGTTAATCATAGTTTGTTGAGCGCTGTAACATAAATCTTAACAAAATATTATTTGCTTGTCCTCCTATGAGCATGGTTTGTGATTTTGTAATTATCTGTTACCCGCTTTATCAAATTATGCCAAAAATTCTGCATTTGCCTGATGGGGGTTTAGTGGTAACGAAGCACGCTATAATATAATCCTAAAGTAACACTTCGTGTTTTTGACCGATCTAAGGTTTTTCGGCATAAAATATAAGTGCAAACAAGATTTAATGCTTCAACTAGTAATTTAAAAGATGAGGATAAAGGATTAAAATTATTTGTTAGTATGATTGATGTTCCCTTCTTTTCATGCTTGGATACGTGCTGGAACGATTTTAGCAGAAAATATTAGCTTTGTATCTAGCCAGAACTTGCTTGATGCGCCATATCATAGTGTCATAAAAAACATTTATACTGCTATATCGTTTTTACATTTCTAGCCGAAGCACCTTGTGTATTCGCGAGTCCAGACACGGTTTATAACTTGGCCTGAAATTAATATCACTAAATATGAGCTATTATATATCATGAAAAAAAATTGAATAAAAAACGTTAAATAGTAATATAATATAATAGAACTGCTTAAAATTTCTAGTAGAAATGTTTTCTGCCGGATCTGAATCATTCCCACATATTTTTAATTTTTTGAAAATTTTCATTACGATAATATGAATAAGGCAGATAAAATAAATTTTAAAAAGCACGTTAGTTTATACTACTATCGATGAAAAACCATGTCCTTAGACAATACTATATAATAATATTGTAAAGCGCCCCATTCGCCAAACGCCACTACCAACATAAGTAGTTAACGATACTATTTACAATTATTAATTAAAACACTAGTGCATTTGACCGAGTTTGGGTAGACGAATCTCCAAACAGCTTTAAACCAAGAAAATACAGTGACACTCACAAAAACAAATTTTTCGCAAATAGCTGTTCAATTCTTGTTCGCGAACGATTCGCGAAAATTTGCGTTTATTTCTAAACGTGACTGTAGGTAGGCGATAAATTATTCCAATCCATACTGACAAAAATGATCGCGAATGAATGAATAGCAACGTTTATTTTGAAAAATTTATATTTTGTTCGAAATCTTAACTCTTTGCTTAACTCTTTAAATCTTTGCTTCATCGATATCTTACTGTTCGACGTTTGTACAATAAGTGTTCATACTTTGTTCGATGTTCGTGCGCTAAAAATTCGACAGGCATTTCTGTCGGTAATAATTTTTGGTAATAAAATTGTTTCAATCCACATTCACAGACCCATTTTGGCACACAATACACAAGTAGTTAGAGGTAAAAGAAGTAATAACACGCTGTAATTAAAACTAAAAATATATTCTTTGCGGAAATAAATAGAATAAGCGTTTAACCGCACAACGAGATCTAAAACACGGAATGGTTGGTAGAGAGGTATCAAATATCGCCAGATCTGTTCATCCCACCGCTTTCTGCAATGCCTAAAACGACAACATATTTTATTATTGGCAATAATGCCACACTACAAAAGCATGTATAAATTTCCTCCGTCCGAAAAGGGAACTTTAAAAAATAAAATTAAATATTTTCTGTACAACTACTACATCTTTTATGTATGATCAATATAAAATTCATAACCTCTGTACACGTATACATTCAGAATTTACAACACATTTTCTGTAAGTTACATACTTTGAACAACAATCTCTTCTAAATCCTAACATGAAATTCTAGAAAATAAGGCGATCATATTTATACGCCCACCTGAGGTGAACAGAGGCAATATCACAAAAATTACGATGATATGGAACTGGAATTAGGTCACAAATTGAACAAGTCAGTATTGCGTTAAGTTTGTTAATCCGACATTGCCTCTTAACATTGCTAAGAAATCAAATAAATAGTTAATAAAACAATACGCACTAACATTCAAAACAAGCACGTTCACGAGAATACTTTGTATTATTGGCAAGAGACCATGATGCTTTTGTTTTCGTCCGCGGTAGCTCGCTATCGTTGTCGGTTTATATCACAGGTTTATGACCCACATGGAGGGTCATAACCATGCCCCACTTCGATCATGTGCTGCACCACCAATTATTTCAGGCCACCTCAGGTTATTGATCACCAATTTCGTACCCCCATTGTACCACTAATGCAGCCTTCTTCCCAAAATATGCACTCACGCTCTAGCATATATCGTGCTGTTTATCCTGGTGCGATTTGTAACAATTATAGAGAACCTTCTTTTCCCACTTGTGCTATGCGCACTGACGATTTAATTACACGATTTTTGTAAGTATATTCACGATTATTGTAGCATTAATTCTGCAGATACCAATGCTGATTTGTAACAAACCTTGAGGAATTATTAAACAAGAAGTACAAATGCTAGAACTGTCACCAACATTGTAGCAATCACACGAACTATTCACGTATGTTTGAAGAAAATTCTGTTGTAATATATATACTTGCGACAATACATGTTACAATAGGCAGTGAATACACAGTCCCCTATGAACATTGCTGCATAAATTCAATTAAAATAATATTTGAAAATTATTCTTTCGCTGAAATTAGTGGAACAAGAATCTCAGGGTCTGAAATTGGTGATCGAGAATCTGGGGATGGTCTGAAAACTTCGTGGGGCTACAAGTACATGAAAGGACCAACCGCATACCCCAAGAATATGATGGTGTTGGTTCATGTTTATGACCCACAATGCGGACAGGCTTTTATTACGACTTTTTCAAACATGATTTTTTCACTAATACAACATCTATGAAGAAATAATTCATACCTTTGCAATATTGACGCCAGTAATCGCATGTACTGTTGGTGGAAGAGATGCGCCAAGTCGCGCCATTTCCGACGTTAAGTTGCTCCCTGTACCAGTGTCGCCACCAACAATAACGACTTCGCCTGTTTTAGCAAGAGGGGCAGCTACTTCAGCTGCGATCTGAAAACGATTTTTATTCGAAAATTTTGCAAACGTTTTTTACAACACAATAAATCGTCTCAACGTAAAACAAAGCAATATCAATTGTCTGAGCGTATGTAAAAGTAACACCAAATGAGCATAGCCAACAAACATTTTCTAAAAACTATATAAAAAATGGAGCTTTCTCGCTCTCGCTGTTCGCTCGCTTGAAAGGCGACAGTCATTTCTGACGGGCACTGTATATTTATAAACAAATTCTTGTAAGTAAGATTATTTACAGTGTAATCATGCATTATAAATTGATCACTATGTTACCACCTTACCATTTTACTTAAATAGATACTTTTACTACAGATAGATTAAAACAATAAAATCAATTGTAGAAATAATATACATTGTGGTTCTAACAAAAACAAACTGTATTGCAGTTGCATTTACATGTCGGTGAATACAGCGGATACGATTCTTATATCCAACGCAAACAACACACAGGTCATAGGGATGTGCCGAATATCAGACAAAATCATCTGCTCTTCGGAACCATTTTTTAGATATTTAGACCATTCAACGCAACACAAGATAAATAAATTTTCTCCGAAAATTTTTGCTGCTCTATCGGATCAAATTTGAATAACAAATCCTCTCGACAAAATGTATCTAACGAACACAGTTTTTTACTATGAATTACTGACAATAGGAGAACACAGGGCTACAAAAATTTTTTCAGATATTTCGGTGCAAAAATACAACAAACTATTGTGGGTTTGTTATCCGAAAACACACAAATTCTCTGACTGCGACAAAGATTTGTGGGCCTCTTTGAGAACCCATGATTTGCATAGAACAGTTTGTTAAAGTGAGGTAGATAATTCGTGCAGACAAAGCTTGATGCAGCAAACTTAACGACTAAACTGACCCGAAACAGGAATAGAAAGGCAATGAGAAATGCGTTTTGCGCGCATACGGTGACCTGTCAACAACGGGGGCGCTGAGGGACCCCTGCCTTCCAAATCTCCCATGTTCGTGAGATTTTCCCATCTCCGCCCCCCCCATTCAGCCGAAACCATCAAACATTTTTATGTCTCAAAAATTTTTTTGTACGCAAAATATTTTTTAAACTTAAGGCTATTTCGGCTATTTCAACGTCGTTTTATTGCATGAAAATACATGCACTGCAGTAAAACTACATGAAAATATGGAAATATTTATAATTTTTAAGCAAAATTTGTATCCCCCATTTTGAAATTTCCCCCGAGACTGAACACGCCCCCCCCGAAGTTCCCCACATTTTGGAGGGCCAGCATAATTTTCTCCGTTGGGAATGCCCATCTCAACTGCTCACGTCTTACACGCTGCGCCTATAATGTGAATATGCTGAAAGCATCTTTCTTGTTATTAAATTACGTGAGCAACGCGATTGAGAATATGCTCTATTCTAAAGAATGCACCAAAAAAACAAAAACACAACTACAACAAAACGCACTGAAAGAAACCCAGAGAAAAATAACGTTCATTCAGCAAACCACACGCACGCCCTTTTTCATTGATTGGTTTATTTAATATTTTGAACCTAACCGTGGAAAAGCATATATAGAATAATACATGTGTGTGTTTAGTCGGTGGCTACATAATGCAAATTTAACGTTCCCGAGTTCTTTAATGTATATGTATATATGTTTATATATATATATCAATTATTCGGTATTTGGCCGAATATTGGCTGGTAACTCAATCGAGATTGCAGAACCTAGTGAAGATGTAGGTACACCTACATCTTTTGCATGCACAGCCAATCAGCTCTCGATATGCTATATGTGGATAATGGATATCACACAATACCGCACAAGTTAGAACAAAACTAACACCGGCAATAAGTTTCCCATGCCCTCCCAAAACTCCCAAGTGCAGGCTATCAGCCTCAAAGGACATAACAGTAAAATGAGGAATTTTGGGTCGATGAACCATGGCGGCGCAATACCCCGTACCCATAGAACCATGGATCGCAGAGCAAAAGGAACACCAGAATGAGTTTGCCATGCCCGGAACCCCCCAAGTAAAATTTTTCACTCGCCCAGGACGTTAAAAAAATTTACGAATTTTGGGTCGAGGAACAATTGGGGCACCATAACTCAAACCCCATAACTCTAGAACCGGAGCTTTAATCGAAAAACAAAAAACAGACATCGGCATTTATTATTTTAGTATGAAATAAAACCAAGCAGACAAAAAATTCAAAAGTTAAGATAAAAATAACCTTGCTTCTGTGAATGGTACTAAAATGATGTAAAAACCTATATTTTGCACTCTGACCCGAACCTTGGGGGCGCAATACCCCCGTACCCATGTGTCACAGAGCAAAATCAACACCGACAATGAATTTTCCATGCCCGAAAACCCCCAAGTGAAACTTTTAAGCCGCCCAGGACGTCAGAACAAATTTTTGAATTATGGGTAGAGGAACCATTGGGGCAACACAACTCAAAAGTCAATTCCAATAACTCTTGAACCGGAGCCTTAATCGAAAAACTAAAAAAGAGGTATCGGCATTTATCATTTTGCTATAAAATTAAGCCAACCAGAGGAAATAGTTCGATAGTTAAGAGAAAAATAACTGTGCTTCCGTGAAGGGCACTAAAATGGGGCAAAAACCCACATTTTGACCCCTGACCCCGGAACCTGAACCCAAATCAAAAAACGCTCGATGATTTACATCAATATAAATCGAATACAAAATGGTAAATCGAATACGCCGGTTCGAATGAGCCCAAGGTCATGAAAATCGGTTAAGTCGTTCCCGAGTTATGTCCAATCACACAACCACACACACACATACGGGATTTAAAAGATTTCATACCTGTAACACACAATCTCCACTACGTTTCACTTTTCGGCCTCGTTTGACTCAGTACACAGGGAATCAATGTGGAACATCATTAGAAGCCAAGGAATTCCATACAAATTGGCCGCTATACTGAAGGCCTTGTACAAAACGACAGTGTGTTATGTGCGTGTGTACAACACATGTACTGAAAACTTTGAAGAGAAAACGGGAGTACGACAAGGTGCAATTGGATCGCCCTTGCTATTCAACTTCGTCATTGACTGGATTCTCAACAATGCACTCAATACGCGTGATACCGTTGATGCTGGAAACGGAGATTTGATCCGATCTGACGTTAGCGGACGACATAGCATTGCTTGTGGAGAACGAAGGAGGTCTCCAAGATATGCTGGATCGAGTACACAACGCGACTGCGAGAGTAGGTATGCTCATCAGCGCTGCCAAAACAAAAGCCATGACATGCGCGGGTAATAACCACCTGAATCTCAGTCTAAATGGTGCTGTTATCGAATCAGTTCGTAGCTTTATGTATCTCGGCAGTGAGATTCAAGCTGTCATAGATGTCAACACTCGAATTGAAAAGGCGGTTGCAGCGATGCGGGTCCTCAATCATTTGTGGAAGAAGAGGCACGTCTCAATAAAAACAAAGAAGCGGGTGTACTAGGCAGGTGTGCGACCTGTACTACTGTATGGATGTAAAAGCTGGCCAGTCTTGAAACAGCTGGAAAGAAAGTTGGAAGTCTTCGAACACCGATCCTGGCGCCATATATTGAGAATCTCGTATCAAGACCGGGTTACTAATGAAGAAATACGACAACGACTCGGAGTTGGAGAACAGATTTTGCAGTGTATCAAGAGACGACGCTTAATCTGGTTCGGCCATGTGTCCAGAATGGAACCTGGCCGGTTACCGCATCGGCTATTGTTTGCCAACGTCCACCCAAACTGGAAAAGACCCACTGGCGGTGTCAGAAAGACCTGGATCCGAAAAGTATCACAGGACCTCGATATTTCTGCAGCTAAGCAGTCATTCAGAGGAAATGCGAGAACATGGAAAACGAAGTGGCTCAACCATTGCCAACAGTTAGCCCAAGACCGAGAAGCGTTCAAAAAGCTCATTAATTCAGTTATGGTTAACCTATGAACAGAAATTTTCGATGGTTTAACAACAACAACAACAACGTTTCACTACGTTGTGAATATGGCCACATGGATCCAGTGTTTCGTAGCCCATATATATATATGGCGACACAAGATTCACATAGAAAACGGAAACAGCTTCCAATCTACAGCTTATCCGAACATCACTTTGTGTGGAACCTCTCCTTGGGCCGCTGTGGAACCGAATATGGTTCGTCGACCTTTTTGCCAGAAATATAGATTTTTCGAGTTTCTCTATGATATTACATGTTTACCTTAAAATGAATGTTTATTGGGTTATCAAGCTGAATACGATGGTTTGGTATCTATAACCCACATTAAATTTTACGTTTTCAACGATTTCTGATGTTTGCGAATCAGCCAACCCGATTTCCAGAATGTAGTCTGTATTATTAATTTGTTGGTTAACTATTGCATGCATTACATCTAGAGTTGTCTGTAACAGGTTTTCGGTACACTGCATACGATGGTTTTGTTATAAGGTGCAGTACGAATAAATGCGTTTCGTTAGGTTTCAGTGTCGACTAACATGATTTCCAGAATATATATACTATCTTTAGTTATTCGTTTATATTACTTTTAGAACATTTAGAAGCAAACTTATATGTTTTTCGGCACGATAATTGCGCTTGCGTGGCTATATGAAATCTGACATGATAGTATCACAGATTGTTATCGATTCGCAATAGGTTTACGGTAGCGAATCCCATTTACTAAGAATTTCATGTGTCATCACCTAGGGATGTCTTTGGCTATTCGTTGTTTTCTAAATTTTTAGACAAGCTATTATACGTTTACATGCAGAATACGATGGTGATTTTACTTAGCACCTAACAGACTAGAATAATGCAGCTTCAGGGGTTTGTGCTGTTATAGACATTAAGCACAAAGCCTGTTACAGGTGACTAAACATACTGATAACTAGTCGGTAGTGGAACTACATTTGTGAGCAGAGCTTTGGCTGTGGCATTACGAATGTACTCAATTTTATGTTCTTGTAACTACATTGCATAGGGCATAGGGCTTTATCATTGGTAAGAATATTATATTTGAATTCTTCGACCCAAAAAACCCTATAATGGGTTGATCGAAACGATTCTATTTCAATAAATAACACAAATATTGCAAAATTCTCTATTTTAGCTGCATAAAATTAACTAATTAGCTAATTACTAATTAACCACTCAAAATTTTTTAATCCCAAATATCAGGTGCACACTCTGACATGATAGGCTTTCAAACAAAAAAAAGTTTTTTAAAATCGGTTCAGTAGTTCTTGAGATCCGTCGGACCGAACGAACGAACGGACGGACATCCACCTTTTTACTCCCAGACAGAAAATAAAAACGCTTCTTCAAATATGAGATATTGCGCTTTTTAATACTTTTGTTATGCCAAATCTATAGGTGCGATGCCGACGGTTGAAATAAACATCTAATAGTTTCTGAATTATATCTTGCGACGGTTGAAATATCGGTTAATTTTATTATATAGCTAGGCATTAAGACACGGATTGTGGTATTGCTTTTTGTTTTTGTACTTTTGTGTCTTTTCAAATATCATTAAACTCCAGTATTTTGACGGTAGCTGAGAATTCGCTGACCGAGCAGAATAGTATGAAATTTCGGAGGCGTAAAAATAACTGCTCACTATTATTTCACTCTCTCTACGCGCAGATGCAAAGGCTAACTGTGTCAAAACATATTCGTATTAGCTCAATGTCACGGTACAAAAACTTACAGCTGGCAGTCTATCCAATGTTATCGCTGTAATTGCAGCGTTACCATACTGTCGGTAAGCTTGTGCTTTGATTCGCATTCGTTCGGCTTCGGCTTTACCGATTGCCTCAATCGAAGCGCCCTCACTGGCGCCAATAAGTTTAACCGCTTCAGCCTGAGCTTCCGCTTCGGCAACAACTTTGTATCTACAATACAAAAATGATTTTGAACAATCACTGCATTAACAATAGCTAAAGAACTCGCCAGCCACATAGTTGAAAAACAAATTTCGATATATGACGTATAAGAGGATGATATGGACGACAAAATATCAGCAGTAGCTTAGCAGTTAGAAGATCTCAACAATTATTTATTACGCAAATTTTCTGACGTAGTCCTATTTAGCAACATAGAAAACTTACAGTCACTCACTAAATACACTGACTGGGTCCAAATCAAACGATTAAGATTCTGATGTCGCAAATTAATTTTCGTAACACCATTCAAAGTCTCACAACGGAAATAGTACACAAGCAATCCACTATTCGCACAGTAACAGTCTTTTTAACACATTTCAAATCCACACAGCGGTTTATATCTTTCACCGATGAGCGAGATCTATATTCCAAACCACAATATTAACGAAAAGCATGGAGAATTAAAAATCAACACATTTAAAACAAGCGTTTTAAAGACAATTAAACACGGCTGATAGGCGCCAGAGGAATGGTTTACATACACCGCATACAAGCAAAAACCAGTGCTTCCATCGTATTCAGCAACAAAATGGTAAAAGTTAACTACATTTAGTTCATAACTAGCATTTTCGCTTCCTAAGGGTTCCAGAGTGCGTAGAGTTCAAGATTGCACTGAAGGTATAAGCATTCCGACATTAATGTACACAGCTATATTGAGCATCAAATTGTGAAGTCAACCATGATTGCTCTATAAAATAACACCAAAAATACCTACATAGTTCTGGCGACTGCTGATATTACCATTTTCATGTATTTTGGGTCCCATCGACCCACTGAAAAACTGTTTTTGCCCAACCATGCACCATAAGTACTGGCAATAGCAACATATTTTCAGCTTCTTAAAGAATGAATCGCTCTTCAAAATGAGACCAAAAACATTCTTATAGCTTGAGCGGTTGCAAAATAATAACGTTTTCCTATATTTTAGGTTACATGGACCCATTGAAAACACATTTTTAATCCAACTCTGCAAAGTAAACAATTACAAAACAGAACACCAATTTGAGCAGCATGATGGATGTACTGCTCTACAAAATCCAAAACATCTGTATAGCTCAAGTGGTTGTAGAGATATTACCATTTTCGTGTTTTTCGATCCCGTGGGGCGATTGAAAAACCTTTTTGACCCAACCCTGCAACGTAAACAATGGCAATAACAGAATATCATTTCCAGCTATAGAGGATAAACTGCTTGACTAAATGAAACCAAAAAACTCATTTACCTCAAATGGTTGTACAGATATTGCCATTTTCGTATATTTTAGGTCTTGTGAGCCCATTTTAAAACACGTTTTGACCAAAATCCCACATCTTGAGAGAACGGCGCATCACAGCATAATATACAGGCTTATAGGGAGTGATTTGATCTACAAAATGAGCCCAATTCATTACGGACATCCACACCGGTTGTCGAGCTACAATAGGTAACGTGATTTTTGGACCCCTGCGGGGCCCGACCCGAACCCTTTGCTCGGTTTTTCGGGGGAAGATGTTGGAATCGAGCTATCGCACGAATCAATTCGCACAGCCAAAGTTGAGTTGTTATGCATGTCACATTTAAAAACCCAATAATGGACGTTGTCAACTTTCACAACTGTCACTGCTAGTGAAAATTCTTCGGTTCTCTCGTTTCACTCACTACGATCAGAACAATTCAAATGCATGTTATATGCAAAATGCAAATGCAAAGAACAATGCGATGTTATATACTAATTTATACAATAAATTATGGACTACGTGCTAATTAATCCGAACTGACTGTTACGTTTTGAACGAACATCGAATTTATTGTAATTAAAAATTTATCCATCAGTGATCAACTCCACAGCAGACTTCAGCCAGCTCTCCAACGAATTGTAAAGAGGTGCACTAAAAATACTAAAATGACCACGGTGTTCCGTCAGTTAGCCTGAGAGAAATTCCCCAGGTACATCCGGACTCCCAGATTGGAGCTAGGTGCCCACTACTGAAAGACCCCAGGTATAACGTTGGTCCTGTGGAGAGGCTAGATAATGATACTATTCGTGCATAAAAGTAGCAAAACGCGATGTAGGCTAATGCGCGTTTCAGAATTTCCATAAATAAGGACACTCAAGCATTTAAAACACACTTACCGTTTACCTTGCGCTACCGTTTTTACCCGATAAGCTTCAGCCTCCGCTGGCAGTTTAATCAGTGCTTCTAGTTCTTTCTTCTTCCGCTGGATCTCCTTTTCCTGAATTGAAATTTGTTTTCGCCGGTCGACAATCTGAAACAAAAATTACTTAAAACAAGTGTCGTTATGTTTCATTACTGGATGACATCAAACGAAACATCCAAAAACTAGAGAACATAATGTGCATCCGAAGGCATTGATAATTATTTGTTGTGAAAGTAAAAAATACAAAGCACCATTGCCGGAATTTCCAAATACCGCGAAACTTAGTTTTTAATTTCTTTAACTTATATGAAAAAAATCCAAAATGAATGAACTTGAAACCCTGATGGCTAGCCGTGGATTAAAAACCATACCACCACAATACACTAATAACTCGCAAAACGAGGGCAACGGAGCGAATATAGAAACTCTGCGCTTACTGATAATTTTGTCCTTTCAAATTCAGTTCCCTAGACCCGCTTAAAGTCCGATGATTACAAATACACCGGCAACACTTCAACGGAAACACTACGGTCATTTTATTCAGATATCAAAACATTAATATATAACTATATTTCTTCCAATGACCAAAAAGAAAAAACTTTTGAAAAATATAAATCACAAAGTTGATGACTTTTACGTAGTATTGCCCCTAAGACATACCTTATTTGATGGTTATAACGCAAATACATATTGATTCCATCTTTTTAGCAACTCCGAAAACATATAGAAAAGTTCAATTGACCTAAAACACCTATATTGCAAAAGTGGCAATATTTGACAACTTTTGGTACAAAAATTAAGTAAATTATAAATGTTGCTTCGGCACCACTTTGTTTAGGGACCGGCATGGCTGGTTATGAAGTCGTTACCGACGCCCTCCAATGTAAAAAATCAGTATATAATTATTAATATTTATCAATATTACTATTCCCTAACTCTTCACAGCTAAATGGGGAATCTCCCACAACTAACTACAATGATTTAACAATAAATAGTCTGTTTTTAATTCATACATAATGCACCATACGTAAAATAACGTCACTTTGATCGCTCTATCCTATTGTGAAACACTAAATGCGTACAAAAACTCCGCGTACATAATAACTAATTTTTAAAATGGCATTTGGATACACAGGCTACTACTAAGCAGATACAACTATAGCTAAAATACTGCTATGTTCTTTTAAAAACGGTAATAAGCAACTGGACGAACATCAATATAAGTCCTTACTGCATATGAATGCTGAAGACCTAGGCTAAAAGCAAGCCAATTCGCATAAATACTATACTATTTTATTAAGTGGTATCATGCGAGCGGAGCGAATTTTGACAATTATTTCTATGTCCAGACATTTTGTGCACAGCTTTCTTTGAAAAATTTTTTCAAGGCGAAATTATCTAAAAATAGTTTAAAAAATTTCTGTAAGTAATAAAATGAAACGTAATTTAAGCAGTATTGCTAGGAAAAATAAAAAATAACTTATTTATTAGTAATCTTTTTTACATTTTGGTTTAAATTCAGATAATTCTTTGAAGATTATTATGTTTACAAAGTGACCTAATTAAGTTCACAAAGTGACCTAATTAAGTTCACAAGCGAGCGATACATGGCCATAAAAACACAGAAAGAAGAAGGGTCCACATCAACTACTTTTAAGGCAGCGTGACTGATCGCTCCGCTTTTTAGTTCACATTTGAAGAACCCTCCACCCTCCAACTTTTTAGCCTAAGTCAAATAAAAGCAATTTTAGGCACAATACTCGACAAAAATGGCAGTCGCTCGGTCGAGATTCGTTTGAGAGCTAATTTGCTCTAAGATCACGATTTGTTATTTTAATAGACAGTCATTCTAGGCGCGTACTGCAGTGCATCTACCACTTTTTGAGATGAATCTGTTTTCAGCGTCCAGTAAATCGAAATGTTTGAGCACATAATTTATGTAGTGGTAGTCCTCTTCGCCTTATAAACTGTAGCATTAAATATTGTTCAGTTGCAATGTGGGAAACCTAGAAGTTTACAATTCGTTGCAAGCTTCCTAAATATGTCACTATTTCATCTAAAGGCCATGTAAATTTAAATTCATATGCACGCATCTCCAGGTGACATACAATATTTTATGTTAACTATTTTGAAACCTACTTCAATTTGAATTTCTTCTTGGCGAATTTTTTGATTTTCACGCGCGGCTTGAAGAGAATAGGCAAGTTCAGCGTTTGCTTTCTGCAACATTTGTATTCTTGATAGTAATAAGTATAAAGTTAAGCAACTGCTTTTGCTCAAAATTGCTTTACCATACTACGATATACCCAGTGATTTTTATATAGCAGAGGATTGTTTTAAAAACTGCAATATTTTTTCAAAAGCTTTGCTAAATAACAATATGCTATGTAGAAAAATACTACTTTATTGCTGATGATGTAACCGCTATAATTTCAAACATTTTTGCCTCTGAATTTTTTAACAAACGGAAATGGTTTTCCGGCTCGGTTTTCGACAACTCCAAATTTTAAACTGAAACAGTAACTCATCAGCAAATTTGATATTGATACTAAAACGTGTTTCAACATGATACGAAATCGTATGTCTCTGACACTTTATTTGTACTGTAACTGCCACGGGCTAAATATATAGCATCCCTTAAATTTATGTTTTTTAATAAAAAATTGTCCTCGATTATTATTTTAATGCAAGCAAAATAGTGTAGAGAAGAAAAATTAGCGGTGACACTAAAAGTTTTCAAAAACAAAATTGTCAGACATTTTTCAGTCAGGACAATCGTCAATCAATCAATAAGGACAATCCAAGTCAACAATGAGGACAATCGCGGACATTTTCTCACTGATCACACACGAATGAATGATGAATATCCACAATGAGTCAAAGAAATATGCTTCAACTAATTGTAATGCCAGACCTATGAATTGTGCCAGCGTGTACAATAAATTGAAATGACAATACTAAACACATTATAATAATATTGTACGGTTTTACCTCAGCGTTTACTTCCATATCAAAAATAGCCTGCTGAAGTTCGTACGCTCGCAATGAATTTGCCACTTTTGTGTCGGTTTGATACTTAATGTCCATGGCTTCACGGTCGCAATATGCTTCCTGAAAATAAATTTGTTTCCAGTGGCACATCGTATATATTAGCTTAGGAGCACAAAAACGTAACATTGCGACATACGTAAACCTTAATGTATTTAATATACGTAAAATTGCTATGTATTGGCGGCAAATCAATATTCTCATAAGTATGGCCTCAGGGTACGGAAAAATGCTTAATGCCAAGAAACTATATTACAAAAATAATGTAATTAATATGACGACTTGGAAATTACTGAGAAAAAACCGTATACAGTTATAAAAAGAAATAAAAAAATCTATTATAAAACGGTCGAGAATTAATAAACGTTCAATTATTGCTATTTGCTAACATTACCTTCTATTTCTGCTCGTAAGAATATATAAGTCAAACGAGCCCATTTTAACTAAAATAAAAGGATGTCTCCCCAACGATTGAATTATAATAATCGGTTGTTGATGTTCTTGAATATTACGTTTTTCATTAAAAATTGCAATACTACGTGTTAACGCATCTCTATAAAAATATTATAATATCCATATTGTTGAGATAATAATTGGGCTACAAACTAAGTTATCAGACATGTATATTTTAAAAACAATGTGTAGTAAGATGTGAACAACTGTATGAAAGTAACGAACGTGTGCAAAGCCGCGAATGTTGGACAAATAGAAACAAACAATACAGTGATGAACCCGGCGAAGGTAGACAATATCATTGTGGACAGCCAGAACCAAATAATATTCTAAAATGAACCCACGGTTACAGGTTACAGAGATAAATAGAAAATGGAATGTGAAGACTGTTCAGTAATAATTACATATTTAGTCTGGAGTGGTAAATAACCGTTCTAATTTACAACTGAAAGAAACGGCAACGTAAAAACAGCTTGATACACATTGTGAATGCTTTCAAACCGCATAGTCCTGTTCTACATAGATCATATTGCACGTTTACAACAATATATATATATATAACATGTACACACATTATAAAACGAATAGGCAATTTGACTAATACAAGCACAATGTGGCTAAACGAAGAGAGAGTGCAGCTATCACAAAAGTAAGAAAACCGTTTTTTGTAAAAAAATGCAAAATTAATCGAATCACATTATATATCTATGGCTACAATCAGTTAAATAGTTAAGTAACAGTTAAGTACAACGGTACAGTTAAGTAATCGAAGGTCGCAAGAATCATATTAGTATATAAGTTCATCATCATTGCACTATGATATGGGGCCGTGCTGTGAACTGGGCAGCTAGGAAACCCTTCTGCCTGCCCGCACATCTATTACACGCATTGTCCTTGGTATCATCACTTAAATGTAAACTGGTCATAGATCAATTGTATTTGTTTTACACCAGCTTACATCTAGAATGTATAGAAGTAACTAAAGTTTGCCGCGTTGCATGTTGTAGGAAGCTGTAGCCCCCCCGACCTGAGGTGTAGCCCCCCCCCCCGACTCAACATATCGGGGTGCCATTTTTTACAAGGCCTAAGGATCTGCTTGAAATTTTTTCTCAGACGTCCCCCGCTCATGGTTGGTTTGTGAGCATAAAATAGTATCTGTAGGTGCTGTCTCCGTTGCGCTAGAAAAACTTCTGCGACAGGCTTGTTCTAAATTGGTCGATTTTAACCCCAATAATGCCCTAGTAGCATCAATTTTAGGTCGCAAGTGCTCCAAATGGCTTGACTAGGACCATTTTGGATGGACTTGCATAAAAATAGACCATGGTTCGCGTGTCACTCCGTCAACACTACAGAATAATGACTTATTTCGGATTAAAATTTGACCCCCAGGGTGGCCCTTTCCAACCCCTGTAGCAGGTTTCAGGTAGCTCGTTTTGCATAGAGACCTCGATATTCGAAAAATTCAGGGTTTTTTACATCGGAAGGGGTTTAGACACTGTACATTCGAAAACGTTTCATTTTGGCTTCAAAAAGTGGTGTTTCAAAAGTACATGGTTTCGTGAAATGACCCCTATGTAATCTATGTATATATAAGAATCGTAACAAAAGCACAGAAAACATAAACAGAATTTGCTGCAGATCGCATGACATTCGTCCCTTTCGCACCACTCGCCTTGTCTCACCCATTGATATAACTACCTCTACACGAAGACATACGTCTAAATACAGTGACGATTTGAAAACGGCACCCACGAAAACCCATATTAACTTATTTTGAGCTACAAATCTATTAATATACCGCTAGAAGTTGTAATGTCTCGGATGACTATATATGGCGTCGGGCTCAACTTTGGCCTCAAATACCTTTTGACCCAGGGGCCCTACATCAAACCTGTTGGCACCATACAGGTAGCCCCGTAACACACACCAAATTTCGTTCGAATCGCTTGAGTGGTTACATAGCTACCTACACATCAACAAAGTTTGACCAAAATTTTGGCAATTTGCCCATTTGCTAAAGTCCCCCATGCCCCTTAGAGACCCGACCAAAACAGTTTATATACCCATAAATAAAGCTTCCTAGGACACATATTTCGATATCAAAATGATTCAAATCGGCTCAAGGGTTGCCGAGTTATGAGCAAAAATGAGCCAAAAAATGGCCCATTTTAGCCATGTACCCCTGGGTACCCCCCTTTGACCCCCTGTGGTGGGACGTGGGTGGGTCGAATCGGAATAAAACCTCCAAAAGGCACATCTAGAGTATTGTAGCTTTCATATGAGCCCTCACACGTCCATATCGGTTTACGTTGAGATAACGAAGTCCTGTTTACAGAGAAAAAATAAACGGACGCCCATCTTTTTCACCATAGTGCGGTCTAGTGAGAATTCTTCGATTCCGAAGCTAGCGCTTCTCCATCTCCGAATTCAAATATTATAACTGGCTAGCCCAAAAAAGGAGCGGGCATTTTCGGCGCCCCCCCCCGGCAAAACGGAGGTACCCCCGGCTATAATTTCAGAGGTTTGGACTAGCCAGCATAATATACATAGTTATTTGCTTTCGTATCGTTTTGAAACCACGGAACCTGTGCTTAACCTTTAACTAGGTGCTTCGCGCGGACCGTTGGGTTTCTACAATTTTATGTTACTGTGATATGTTTCTATATCATTGTTAATATTTGTGAACCTACATAGTCTGGACTTTGGCATATAAATTCATAGTTTATCAATTCACATCAATAGAATAAACGACATAGCAAGGACTCCATTCCCTTTTCTTAGTACCATGTTAGTCCCATAATGATTTTATATGTTACTAGAATGATTATAATTTGTTTGGAACAAAAAAGCTCCAAATATAAAAATTCAGGTGCCGGTGGGAGCTGAAGCCGTACCCTCTGGATTGGTAGGACGGGACAGCGGCATCGACCACTCAGCCACGTTTTAGTAAACATGTCCTAGATTGTACGTTTTCCAAAGATGCAACGTGGATCCGGTTTTCCAAAGAGGTTTGCAATGCAGCAGGTATTCTAGTATTAATAATTCAGAATGGGTAGGATGTAGTTAACAGCAATAAACAGGATTAACATGGCAGAAATAAAACGCGGCAAGAAAACGGCTCGAATTTCGCGGTTAGAGACAGCAAAACCATTACAAAACCAAACTTTTGGAAAGACGATTTAGATCACCTCACATATCCTAGCCCATGCGTCTATCTTATTTGTTTAACAATCGAAACAGTCATAAAGATTGCTGCAGCATATGTTTAGTTTACTCAAATATTACGCAACATAAGGAACAATAATTAATGACTGCTATTACCTATGGTAAACCCAACAGAAATGATTGCTAAAAAATAAGCCATCACAATTTAACAATCTAGTACTTTCCAAAAAAAGAGGTTTTAGGACTTTTCTTAAACTTGGCTTAATGGAGTGGTATATAATATTTTTCGGTTTTAGCGCATTTAACAATCAAAAAATATCACTGACGTATAAATTATGAATTTGATCGTTAACTGGATAAGTGCTAACTGGCTAAATTATAAAAATCCATTCCGGCGAAAAGTTCCGTGCGATACAAGATACTTCGCTGGGATAGCTTGGTTTGGGCCATAGGTGCTACTTGGCGAAACATCATAAGCCAAATTTAACCCCGCCCTGTAAAAACTCTGCACACACAAATTTTCGCAGTTCCGAGCGTAATTATTAAGAAAAACAACAGTAGACTGACAAAAAATTCAGTACACTTGGGAACATTTTTGTAACACCACAAAACTATCTACTGCCTCAAAGATGACAGACGTTCGGCACCTATGGGTTAGAACGAGCAACCTCCTAACAAGGAACATTGATGCAGAAGAGCTTCGACTCGTTCAAATGTCACCAGCAGCAAATCAAATAATAATTAACGCATTATCTCGGCTAATCTCAATTTTAGTTATTTGCAAATACGATACTAGCACCGAATTCAGTGGCAAACAAACCGTAGTATTGCTGTGCCAGAAACATTCAAAGGAAACAATACAACGTAGCTAAATTTAAAAGAATTCATAAACCAGTCCGGATAACGGTGGCTCCAGGCGACTGAAAACTATAAACCTCCGCTGAATGAACAATGCCAACTTCTTGAAAACTGAATGTTTTTCCGCAGTGCAATTTGCATTGTATTCTGATGCCTTCAAATCAATAAAAAAATCTCTTTCCAGGATAAACTTGATTTAGGAACGCTCCGTATAGATTCAGGTGCCGTCGCAATTGTGTCACTGCGTCGATTGAGCAACGACTGAAGCCAACGTCGTCGTCGAGACACCGTTTAGAAATGTAGCTGACCGGATGTCAATGTGGGAAAGCGGATATCCTCAATACGCAAGTCGTAATTGCTACTATTATATCCTCGTGTGAAACAAAAATATAGATTCACCATCAAACCTGGCACCAGTGATGTTTATATATAGAGACATTGCCCACTATTATACTATCAATTTTGTTTTAATCAATATCAACTTTTTCTCTGTGGTACGTCGATAATTGTGTTTCTCGTTTATCACCAGAATTCCAAAATCTGAAAGCACTTGCTATGACATTTATATTAGCGCTTGCCCGAAATTCTCACACCTTTCTTGGACATATGTTCTATGTCAACCAAATGGTATAACTAATCACAAAACTATAGTAGCTCCCCTGTTGAAAATGCGGTGAACTAAAAGTATAATTACCTATTACATAAGTGCCGCACATGTCGTTTGTCGATTCTGTTTGCATAATCAATGTCACGTTACTGGAAGTTAATCATTGGGCAGATCGTGTAAGTAGGTCGTATTTTAGTGGTTGGTAGAGTATGTTAACCTGCTATAATCTTTTCCTTAGTCAAATAAATTAAAGTGAAACTGTAAGGTATTGAAGCTAAAAGGTTGCACTGCGTCCCATATTACTTACTCGTTGTCACAACATGAAGTTGGAAACTCGGGAATCCCTCGCTTAGAGTTACGTCAGAACTTTTTGGCACATCGCATCGCGTGCGTCTGGAACAGCCTTCTTTTCGACATAGTCAACGCGCAGTCATTGTCATCGTTCAAGCAGCGGTTACATGTATAAAATGTGCTATCATTGTAATCCTAGTTATTTTGTTTCATAATCGCTCTGGCCTCACAAATGTGAGGCTGAATCTCCACCGAATTGAAGACTGGTCTGACAAATCATGCAAGACTATCTCTCAAACCAGAACCGCGTTTATTATGACCAGCCAGACGGTGAAGAAGGTAAGATATGAAGGTATGGATATTGGGTAATATGGTTAGAAGAGCAAATGTTAAGTCATTTGAGAAACCGATTATGTTTAGGATATCACAGGCTCCTACCCACCGCATCTACAATATTTTTCTAAGTGCATTCGATGCTATGCTATCACATGCGTCAAACACTTCAAACTAGTGCAGCTGTGGCCACGAATTATTGTTAAACGTGACCTAGGGTTTTCAACCCAACGCGATTAAACGTACTAACACACCTGTGAGTACTATATTCCGTTCGCTTCGTTCCAAAATTACGGATTGTTTATAAGTTAGAAATTACATTACATATTCATTTTGAACTAAAGAATTGCAATTATGGCCAATTTCTTCTACAATTTAGTCAAGTTGTTCATTTAAGACAAGGTCACTACATCGGCTTGTGATTGTCTGGACATTTATCAAGCAATAAATAGTTTTAAATTATTTTGCGTTATCTATCATAAAACCGCAATTTTAAACATGTGAATAAATTCTTTACACTTTAGTGAACTATACTAAAAGTTTCCAAGCAACAATCACTAACCCAATAATAATTATTTTACCATAAGCATATAGACGATTGAATTTATCGTTTTAACGAACTACAACATATTACAATGACAAGAGTTGCAAAAGGCATAGCCATGACGAAGTATAACACCATTACACTCGTCGCTCAAAGATGTACCGTTGAGTTGCACAGTTTCAGGTCATTTTCGTAGTTTAAATTCTTAGCAAATACACCATGAAATATTCAAGCACAAAGTAACAAAGACATAACCTTAATTCCGGCATCACGGTTAGCTTCAGCCACGCCGATGTCAGCATTTTTAATAACCTGTGCCACTTGAGTCCGCCCAAGTGAGTCAAGGTATTCGACGTTGTCCATTACATCTTTGATTGTAAAAGATAAAATTTCCATGCCCATACGTCCCATATCAGGAGCAGCAACCTCGCGCACCATGTCAGCAAACTGATCACGATCTTGGTAAATTGCTTCAACCGTTAGTGTACCTAATTTCACAACAGTTTAATAGAATACGAAAAAATCTAATATCAAAGATAAAAATGAGCCTACTGTAAGAGTTGAGTTTCCACAAAAGAGTTTACTGCGCAAAAAAATTTCCTAGTTTCAGTCACACATAAGTCATGAAGGTTTGATACACTTTCGTTTTTATATAAGGCATAGTTGCATTTATAGTGCACCTAGATTTTGTTTGCAGTGGATTGATTTTTTGGAACATGTCACTTTTCCCCGCCAAAACAGAGGGGGAAACCTGACACGAACACCATAGGATAAAAACCGACAGTTTAATTGGGAGCCCAAATTAAGCTTAGGCTTAGTCTTACAGTCTTACATGTAGCCTTAGGGAGACTACACATTATACGGTTATTCGAAGGCAGAAACTTGGCACGATACGCTAGGGGGAGCTTGACATGGTTTGATTTTTCTGCATAAAATCTCATAAAACCGATTTTGATTTAGAAATTTCTAATTTGGAAATATTAGTTGCTCCGTAGTTCGAGTATGTAATGTACCAATAACGCAAACAACGATTTCAATCCATTATTAGATGGTTTTGTCAAGTACGGATACATAACATCCGACAATAATTTACAATATTTAAGAAATAAATCCTTTAATAAGCCCGTTCGCTGTTTATTATCATTGGTATTTGTCTTAACATAGCTTATCTTGATTAATAGTAATGGCTGTTACCTGTCTACAAGGTATCCTTGTTATGCAGCTATTCTAGCGATAAGCACTATTTGCCTAATCTTGATTTAGCAGGACAGACGCTTTAACCTAAGTTAAATACAGACTTTTTGATGGCTTGCGAAAATTTACTTTATTATTCTTCTTTATGAGTCTGAGTTTATCTTTATTTTATGATAGTAGTGGAAAAATGTCCTTTGGATAAAAAATGTGACTAATCGAATTCTGAGTACCGAGTGTAGTGAGTGAAATGAACGAAGCGTAGAATTCTTACAAAACGTGACAGTGACAAAATATTTGTTCTTTTTAGTAAGCAGCGAAGCCAGATTCCATCATTTTTCCTCCAGAAAAGCAGACCAAAGGGAATTGAATCGGGTCCTGATGGGGCCCAAAAAATCACATTACTTATTGTAACGCGGCAATCGGCGCAGATATCTGAGTCAAATTGGCCTTATTTTGTAGAGAAAATAAGCCTCAATAAGACTATAGAATATGCAGTTTTCTTATAATGTAGTATTTGGGTCGAAACGGTCCCACAAAATATACGAAAATGTCAATAATCTGCACAACCACTAGATGTATATGGGTGTTTCCTGTCTCATATTGCAGGCAATTTGTCCTCTATGTAGCTGCAGGTAATGTGTTGCTATTGTCACTATTTACGTTGTAGATTTGGGTCAAAACGGGTTTTCTATGAACCAGTGGGACCAATAATACAAGAAAATGGTAATATCACAGAAGCAGCTCAATCTCTATAGGAGCTTTTACTCTTACCGGTTGGATCACAAAAAGGCTTTGAGTGGGCCCACGCGAGCCAAAATATACGAATATGGCAATATATCTGCAGCAGGTCAAGCTATATAGATGTTTCGGTGTCATTTTTAGAACAAATTATGTATTTGGACATTGGGAGCACAATAACCAACTTCTCAGTTACTTAAACAACACGGATGATATTCGGTGGCTTATGGCTGTGCGCATCTCTATAAATTATATATTCAAAACTTGCAATTCACCTTCTTAGCGATAAGCCAAGCTACCAGTATTTATTAATTTCTAGGGTTTCGGTTCTATTATTCGTCTTGAAATAAAGTAACCGCTGTTGAAAATACCAAAAAAAAACCGCGATACACAAAGGCAGTTTTCGTACGCGGACCCATACTATACTGTTTGCGTTTACATTATGTAAATACGACAGAATAAGAACAGTCTGCGCCTAGTGTATATTATGTTGTATGTAGTACACCTTAGCACCTTATTTAGATCCAATAAAATTGTGCAAGCGATATCGGGTCGGATAATATGCAACATTGAACACTCCGCATACAATATACCTGCAAATCGTACGAAACAGGCCGTATCACTGCTAATGAGAACACAGCCAGTCATTTCCAGCAATAAAACGATAACGAATTCATTCTATATTTAGAGATAGTGTATCAGTCATAAACCATAAACAAATCGGGTCACTGTAGCCGGTGTCAAACAGCTAATTCGTTACACTGTAATAAATAACGTTTTGTACAAACTTAACTCCAGTAATAAACTAATAAAGTGCGGTGTGTACTGTAATCTGTATTTTTGTATATATAGTTGAGTAAATGATATACATCATGTTTTGGTGTGCTGTCAGATTAATGTAATCTACGGATTTGCATAAGTGCAAACAGAATTGCGTCCGTCCGCGTAGACGTAATTTCGACCATCCATGTTTAAAAGAGCAGGCGAATTTGTGTTAGTCTGCGTCTGCACAGCAGTAACCTTTGTCTCGTGACAGCACTGGCGGTTTTAGGGGGGGGCGAGCCCCGTCCCCCTATAGAGTGAACGACTATACATAATGAGGAACGATTCGTGACGCGATGCAAAGATATGCGTTATATGCATAACACAATGCTTTTGGACATATTTCAGATTTTAGGATATAAGATGCATGCTTGTACATATATACTGGCCTGTCCACAGCCCTCCGAAAAGTGGTGGGGGGAACTTCGGGGGGCCCCATGTTCATTCTCGGGGGAAATTTCAAAGTGGGGGATAAATTTTGCTTAAAAATACAAAATATTTCCGTATTTTCATGCATTTTTACTACTGTGAACGTACTTTCAAGCTAAAAAACAATATTTTAGCATTATAAATAGTGGTAATTAATGTCTAAAAAACAATTTGCAAACAAAAAGCATAACTTTTCAGACATAAAAAATTTTTGGAATTAGTTGAACATGGGGGGTTTCGGCCGAGTGGGGGGATGGACATGGGGGAAAATCTCACGAACATGGCGGGATTTGGAAAGTGGTGGTCCCCCCACCCACCCCCACTGTGGACAGGCCAGATGTATACATGCTTTAAAAACAGTTCATCACTGGTATTCTAAAAATGGTTTAAAAGTACAATCATCCAAATCAGTATTAGTTTGCTTCAGCCGCAAACGTAATCCAGAGGTATTGACAATTTTAACTATAGGTAATGTTGTAATGGATTACAGATCGGAAGTTCAGTACTTCGGTATAATACTGGATAGTAAACTGCACTGAAAACATCACTTTCAGCATGTTTATAAGAAAGCTATACGTAACTTAATTATCTGTCGACAATTTTCTGACAGGAATTGGGGTCTTAGGCCAAAATTCCTGTTATACTTATATGAAGCCGTTGTTTTGTCTAGCTTTTTACATGGTGTTATTGTATGGTGGCATAAAACACTAACCAGACCTGTCACGAAATCGTTAATTTCATGAACAAACGTTGGTTGTGTTGTGCTCTGTTGACAGTTCTTTCCGCTGCTTATAGTTTCAGGGCGCAGGGCTTTCCCGTGCGCTCAATCAATGCAACAATGATGGTTGAATGGAGACTCTCGCGGGTGTCCGCAGTGAACCGGGTGTAATGCCTTGTTCCCGGGCCAGAGCTACGTTTCTCCGGTGCTATTTCAGTTGGTTTATAAACGTATCTAATCTATATGCATCATACGTCAGCATTGGATTGTTGTCAGTGATTATTTAATGACATTTGGTTTCGTCATCATATATTCATCGACAGTAACATTTTTTCATCGTCAACGGTAACGTCAACGAATCACCAGTAACAACGCATCTGTTTCAACGCATTGCCAGTAACAACGCATCCTGTTTCAACGCATCATCAACAGCGGATCATCAGCAACAGCAATAACAACAACAAAACAATACCAACAACAACACATCACCGATTTGAACGCGTCTTCTACATAGTCATCTCGTCAATATCGTAGTCGCGCGGTCATCGTCATCAATTTCACAGCAACGCAACAACACAGCATCTTCAACAATCGTCAACACTCAACAACTTCACCACGCGCGCTAGCGCGTACAACAACAGTCTCCTGACGAGCAGCATCGATTTACGAACATTCAGTAACCGTATCGACGACGGAGTGTGTGTGCGTCCTTCAACCGCTGCTGCCAACATATCTGTGACAAAGTCGGTCAACCCGGTGTCTTCTGCGAGGGATCGCTGCACAACAAACAATTGGTTTCCGGTAGTCGCATGTGCCGGTGTTCGATCTGAGGCCCTCAAACGAATGTCAGTACGAGTATCGAATCCATTCCGGAGTTGTGAATCGCCATAACGGTGAGTATTGATCAATTCTTCTCCACACGTAGAAAATTTGGCGCAACCAGCAGGATTCGAACCTGCGCGGGCAGAGCCCATTGGATTTCGACTCCATTGTTTTGTCTAGCTTTTTACATGGTGTTATTGTATGGTGGCATAAAACACTAACCAGACCAACAGAAATTATCTTAATAGAATTCAAAGGGTTGTCCTGCTATATATAACTGGTGTCCTGAAATCAACCCCTACGCAGGGCATGGAAGCTATTATAAATTTAAAACCATTGCCACTAAGTGTTTGGAAGCTGATTTAAAAGAAGAATTCAGCCGATTAAAAGTCTCAAATTATTGTGTACAGTGTTTTAATATAGAACCTTGTATGATTGCTACTACTGCTACTGAAGCAATTACTGTTATTAACATGCCTTCAGACCGGTGCAAAAAAGAACTTGTGTCCAGCTGTGAGTGTTCCTTGTTATACCAAATAGAGCTGATTATAATCTGGACGATCATATGTCTAGTAATGCAATAGTTTGCTTTACAGACAGTTCGCGCTTGTATCATGGTAAATACAACTAACAGAGTCTCAGGTGCATGGATATATTCCAAACTGGTCCCAATGGTATATTTCCTTAGGTCAATATTGTAGTGTTTTTCAATCAGAAGTTATATCAGTGTGTAGCGTACATCATGGGTAGAGGAGTTAAAAAAGCATTTTATCATATTTAATGATAGTCAAACTGCTATTAATGCTATTTCAAGTTGCTCAATTAAGTCTGATACACTTAGAAATGCAGGCCGTCGCTAGATAAACTACTGACATATAATCAAGTAACGTTAGTAAGGATTCCCGGACAGCGATTTTACAGGTAATGAAATTGCTGATGACCTTGCTAAACGTGATGCATCCGCAAGATTTATTGGATGTAAACCTGCAGTAGGGATTAGTTTTAGTAGTGTTACTAACTGTATTAAGCAGTGGTGCGAGACGCAGTGGTATAAAAGTTGGGAAGACAGCACGTCCTGTCGCCGAACTCGGATATTTGCGCTAAGAATTAATGCGAAATTATCATCCTATGTGTGCAAATAAAATAAAAAGCGTATGATGCAAATAGTTAGAGCAATAATAGGACATTGTTTACTGAGTAAACATTTAAATATCATGAAACTTGTCGCAAATGATTCCTGCAATTGGTGTCCAAATGAAGCTGGCACTTCATCACACCTTTTCTCAAATGCAGTAAATTTGTTGATTTAAGGAGGAAATTCTTTGGTAAAGGTGTATTGCTTTATACAGATGCCCCCGATCTTCAATCGAATAAAATTCTAGGTTTCCTTAATAGATCTTTTTTGGAAATTAAACTTCATGCAGGATTTCGCAATGGGCCACTTCTGGCCTGAGCGGATGGTTAATACAACCATTCTACCTTCCTTCATTCTACTACTACTACTAGGATTTAAGGTATAAGATTTCAGATTATATACGACACATAGTACGTAGTGATAGTACGGTTACTTTGGGACAACAAATTAATATTTCGGGTATGCAAACTTTTGTAGAAACGTTGATGGACGAGGGGCCCGACCCCCTGTGAGAAAATTCTAAAACCGCGACTGGGTGACAGTACATTATTTTTTGAGCTGACATAAATCGGAATTAATGTAGTTCCAGCTTGGGTTGGGTTGTCTGGGCGCTAACCGAAACAGAGCGTAATGTGTGAAAAATTACTCGTTTGGTTCGTTCTCATATAATAGGCCTTTGGCTTTTTACTTTAACTACAACAAAAAATATGTTTTAGCAACATTTTGATTTTACTCCAAAATACACGTTCATACGCGATAAAACTTGTGAAAAAAATTGCAAACGTTAGCGTTTCCAAAAGTCGAAAAGCGAATGCCCTATTCAAACATAGAAATCCGCTTAGAAATCATATTTATATTGTATTACCTAATATGGCACGTAAATGTCCTTCCATCGTCTGCAATAATACTGTTTCGATGTGATGTACAGGCTTGCCCAAGAATTGTTCACACGCTTTAGCGAGCAAATCTTTTTGTGTCATGACCTGAAATGGAACTTTGAGATGGATTAACGAAGGCCAGATACGAAAGTAAACTTATGCTTTTGTTAAAACTAAAATTAAGCAATTAAATAACACTTAAGACTATAATAATTCGAATATAGAAAACGTTATCAATTATTTGCGTTACGAAATATTGTTGACAAATCAGATACACAAATAATTATGTTACATAATATAACGATCATCATACTCCTGAGGCAAGGGTTTGAATGTACAAGGCCAATATCTCTCTCGCATGATTGAAAAATCAACTAACGGCGATGCCTAATAGCAGTCATGTAAACACAGTTTAGGCCCCAGCAACGTCATCCTGCTCTAGAATTTCTACAAAACGTATACAGTGAAATGGAGCGACTGAAACGATCAAAGTTTCTACTGAAGACGTTACGGGGAAAATCGTGACAATTTCTTTTATCTGTACGTGTAACTCATCACTCAACTTCGAGTAAATGAATTTTCACGAAATTTTTGGTTCGACAGCAACAATGATGACGATGAACCCTAAGAAGCTTAGAGCGCCGACCCATCTTCCACACCAAAGTGGCCAAAACTTGGATTTTAATGGTTATTTGCAAAATCTGGCCATAAGGGTACCAGTGTGTCGCAACTCGTAATTTGCCACATAAACAGGGGTAGCGTTAAAAATTGACCATTATACACCCTTACGTAGCTTCCCGAGAGCCACAACTTTGCGGAAGATACATCACGTTTCTGTAAGTCCAGTCTCTGGACTCTAAAATGATTCATCCACCGTTTTCAAGAAATAGCGATATTTTAAATGTCGACACTTTAAAATTTATATTACGCATTTTCAGGACGAGGAAGTGCTACAGTCCAACGAACCTGATTTACAAAATGTTGCATATATTCAACTTTTGGGTATGCATATATCACTTGACGAGAGTCAAGAATGACCTATAGTTTTCGGTTCGCTGAGTACGGTGGTTTGGATATCAAGAGTCCAGCACGAATATTTTATAAAGTTTTCTGTTTTTCAAGATGTACGTACCTACCTGATATTCAGAATGTAGCCAGCCTTCGACTATTTGGTTATTATATTTATATTGGTTCCAGGGCATTTAGAACAGTATGTATGTTTTGGGTACGTTGAATACAATAAAATTTGATGTCTAGAATACAACGTGACAGTACCAAATTTTTGAAGTGTCTATAGTCGATTATCGGGGCCCGATTGACCGAAACAATTGTCTCTTGCCACATTTCTTGTCATGTTTTGTTTTGGGCCTTCATATAACCTATCAAAGCTTTTGTAACACATAGAACACAACGATGGCGTTCTTTAACTACTATCAGAAGAGCATTATAAGGATTACGGGGTTCTAATGATCTTAAGGCGGTATACTGATCAACAGAAAGATTGTTAAAGATGACTAAAAACAATGCAACCATCGATGACCCATGTTCGCTCCATTTCATTTTCGCTTGTCGATAACAGGTTTACTTAGACTTTTACTGTAAATAGTTTAAAAATTAGTAGTATATATAGTTTTGTTATAACGGTTTTTAGCTCAAAATTTACCAGGGAGCATGACCTGGAGGAACCGCTAAACTCCAGGAGATACATAAAACTTCAGATGCTATCACAAAAGACTGATTATATGTGGCGCATTCTTACAACCAACCGAATTTTGGGGAAAACGTTTTTGCTTGAGGATTAAGAAGCGGGACTGGGCTAAAAAGGGTTTTCAAAAGAACAATAAGTCCCAACATACACATAAACGACAATATGTCCGCAAACGCTGAAGCAATATGGTTGTTATGGTTCCCATTTTGTAGAAGTCTTCATCCATAAGTAGTTGCACATTGTTAATCCTTAAATACTGTTATGTTAATAAACGGTTATATCTACTCAACGGTTCCAGCAACAACAGTGCTGATATTCGATTATTTCTAAGCAGGTGCTTAATATACCTGTGTGCTTAATATACCTATTAAAATTACATATTCAACACTCAGAATTCACCACCTTCGCGACGAGGCAAGCTACTAATAAATAAATACAAATTCGCTGCAACAAAATTTTACCTTAACCTGAGCAACGCCAGTCACCGTTAACGGGACGCCCTTAGCCGTTTCAACATGTTCACAACGAGGATTTAGCGTCATTACTTCCAGCGATATACTGCAATTACAATAATGCATAAAAATCCTTCAGAAACACTTCATAAGCAAAGCGGCGCCACAACCCCCAGCGACCCCCCGCCCCCCCCCCCCCCCCTGGAAAGGAACGCGACAATCTATGGCGCCTACCGTATCGTGAAAACAAATAAGCTAATACAGTTGAGTCACGTGAAATTATCTAAATTAAATATGTTTCACACATTAAAAATACAGTCTCCTTTAAAATCTAATGCTTATGCTTACCCATGACGATATCTATTTCATCGCATTTATATATAAAGCAATATGAACTGAACCAAGTGTTACATAAACATCCGTTCGGAAGCCAAAAATTTGTTCATACGCAAAATCTCAACACAAAAGTACTCAAAATAGTGTTCGTAAAGACACTAGAGTTTATTATTTGATCTAGCTTACTTTATCTAAATCGCACGTTGGGCGAACCAGTCACGAAAAATCCAATTTTTTGTGACCCTGGAAACACGATTAGCCCAATTTTAGAATAGGAAGTGACGCAGGTAATCAAGATAGTGTTCCTGAAGCCACTAGAATATTCAATTTGATCAAAATTACTTTTTAACAGACCTAAATCGCACTTTCAGAGAGCCAAATGCGAAAAATTAAATTTTTGGCCCCTTGAAATATGATTAGCGCAATATTATGATATAGAAAAATATGTTGATGCTCAAGATCTGTTCCCGAAGGCACTAGAATGCCCAATTTGTTCAGGTTTACTGTTTAATAGACCTAAATCGGATTGAGTGAACCAGATACGCAAAATCGATTTTTAGACCCCCGAAAACACGATTACGCCAATTTCGGAAGTATAATGTATCTAAATACTGGAAATGGTGCTCACAGAATTATTGGAGTGCCTATTTGATCAAAGCTTCGTTCTAAAGATCTACATCGCACTTTGCGCTAGCCAGATACGAAAAATCGATTTTTGAACCCCGGGAAGCCCGATTAGCTCAATTTCAGCGGTATATAAGACATCTATGACCTGGAAATAGTGCTTACATGGCTGCCGTATGGGCTATCACAGCGCAATGGCAGCTAGACTGGACGCTAGACATAAGAGATGTGGGTAAAATGCAGCTCAAAGGCCGCCCAGTAGTAAGCTTGGAGCAAAAAACTGCGTGTAAATATATAAAGCACTACAGATTAGCTAAAGAGTCAATACCTGTTGTACTTGAAATTTTTAGAGAATCGTCCAAATCGCACATGCCACAATTTTCAAAACGTATCTAGTCCCTCAATTTTCAAAATATGTCAATGAAATTTTTATCCTACATTTCGGACAAATACTAAAAACTACTTCGATGTGATTGTTGGATATTTCCCAGGTTCGCGAGATATATTCAAAGTTCGTAATTCATGAAAAATGACCACATTCGGTCCAATGTGCCAAAAACGCGTAAGGTCATATTCAATACGAGAGTATTTTGTCGTTTTTAATGTTAGAATAATTTTTGTTCTAATTTGCCTCATTACAGCAAACAAAAATATTTTATTTGGTTGGCAAGATTATAGTTGAAGCAAAAATGTTTAAAATATTGGTGCACTTCTAAAAACATTTAAGTCCTTCTTAGCCATAGCTAACTCAGTTCCTCACCAACAGGGGCTCACGACGCGTTGACTGACATTAAATTAAACACCGTCAGACAATGTTATCGTTGATAGATTAATCCTTGATAGAAAAATTAAAATGCGAAACCTAATAATTTCTGAGGACAGCATTCCGGTATCTCAGGAACCGAAGACCGGATCAGGTTTGATCAGATTCGACTTCTTCCCACGAGAACTCCTTAGTGGATAACTAGGTCCGGAACTCTATTTATAAAGCTTCATTAAAGCTACGTCGCCATAGTGTCTTATCCGTAAGCCAGACAAACCAGGGCTTCGTGGCTTCTGTCCAGAAGCCACAATTAAGCAGACATAAAAACAATTCGACGCCAATTTGTTGTTAAGTAATGCCACCGATTTTATTTCTGAGAAGTACTCCGATTGGAAACCAATTATAGATAAAACTTAGATAGGCAACGATTCTTCTCTTCTCTGATTTCTAGGCCTATTCGTTCTGCGCGGTCAAGACCATGAAACCACCCATAATATACCTCTGTACGGTACATTTGACCGTCAAATCTAGAGCCAACTCCAAGAAGATACTAACAGAGATACACATGCGTAAACTTTTGTAAAATTTTAATGCAAAACTATTTTGACCACATTGTTCAGGTATAGTTAAAGGGGCAAATTGGATAAAGCTGCACTGCTGAATCCCCAGATGCATCCATGACATACAAGAAAGTATAAGAAACGTGTAATAACCAAAATTATCCTATAGTTGACAGCAAATTCTTATAAAATTGTGCCCAAAACCACGTCATCCGTCTATTTTTCGAGGCATATTCATCTTTATTTGTGTATTTGTTTATTTTCGTAAACAACGTACCAAATCGATTGTAACGACTGCAAAATTTAGGTAATTACATGTAATTTAGGTTATGTAGATTTTGCCTAAACACGACTGTTGAAAATTCATTTTTATTACCGCACAAACAGGATTTTGGACAAAATGTGAGCAATACATAATAAGACACAATAAACTGAATGAGTGTTGCGCAAAACTTCGAATGAGCAAGTGAATCAATAGTTACTTACTGTCGGCCACAGCAAATGTCACAAACATTCTGAAGCAAAACCAATGTATTCTGACATAGACTTTCGATATTAATTCAGGTTATGGATTAAAACGAGTTGGACAAATTAATCGCGAACAATGATTCCGCAAAAATCGAATTATATAATTTAACAATTCGTGACGATTATCGAGTCAAGTGATCATTTTCTGTTGATATCATGGCGAAGGGATAAATTACTACATCAAAAGATTCATCTCTATTTGCTTCATACATATCAGAAAATGGACGCCTCCCATTTCTTATGTCCTCTCATAGAATATGGCACACCTTGTTTTCGTTCATGACCATTTGCGGAATTTTCGGGTACCTAATGGGAGACGCCAGATGTACAGATGTATTGAAGATTTTGAAGACAATAGAATAATTTGGAATATCACGAAATGTCGACAGACGTGGAATTCAAACCCCTGACTTTAAGCTTTATGCGCCTCTGACATAACCACTGAGCTACTCAGGCATTTGTATTGACCATTGAAGTATACGTAACTGAAC
>JASANE010012965.1:0-11917 GCA_030248225.1 Trileptium ribeirensis
TTTTCTATATACTAGCGCATGTCGTACGCCCACCAATAAAACGTGCAGTGTAACAAATGTGTTGCTTTGTGCATTAAACGGTTAAAGTTGGCAGTTTCTTTGAACTGCCGGAGACCATTATGCAATTCAGCAATTTATAGCAATATCAGCTCATCGAAACTTCGACGCTTTTCCTACATACAGATTGCATTAAAGCTCATAAAAACAAATTCAGTACCGCAACGCTGTCATCAAAACAGCGAACTTCGCGTTTAAGGTAACAGAAGAAAGGACAACCTATTTCTTAGATTTCCACGTTTGCGTTTGAATTATTTCAAATTTCCATTTCGATAACTTTTAAAACAATACACAATCTGGTCCTTTTGCATTTATTGCGCATCTTAAAATTTCGGCTATTATTTGTTTAGTTACACAGGGAAAATCTATCTTAAAGTTTCGCAAAAAATTCCTTACTGTCAAACAGAAGCATAGTTTGTAAATAAAGCATTATTAAAACATTTTAAGACCGTTAACGACTGATGTTTTATATATTACACCCATTCTAGCGCAATCAAAGGAATTTTATTAAAATGCAAAATATGACTTGATAAACACGTCATGGTGGTTGATGGCACAAAATTCTATCTGCAGAAGTGAAAACCGTTTGTATATACATAGTATATATATACTGAACACAAGCAATAGCAATAACGATGAACAGATATATATTTACCACATCAACATAAAATTCTATATATATATGGAATATGCTATATACTACCATGTTTCTAAATTTCAAACTGTTGTTTTTAAACTTTGCTATAGATGCACAGTCTATAATATTAATTTCATGACGTACATATATAGACGGACTTGAGATATAAATTTTGTTATACCTAGCTATACACTGCTGTTGACAACTTCATGAAGTCAGCGATCAAACCCTATTTTAAGGAACAGTATTTTATGTAGATGACAATATTTTTAGTAGTTAACAAAAATTCAATCCGTATAAGCCATACATGGCGACGGTCGGTCATGCCTGGAGGTGGTAGAGGCGCCTCCACGGGGGGATCGCGGCCATCCGGGGGGGGTAACCCCCCATGGCCGGCCAAATTTTCCTAGGGGGGGTTGGTCGTGAGGACCTTGTTTTGGTCCCCCCTAGCTTTTCGGCCTGTTACCCCCCCTGGCTTTTCGGCCTCGGGGGGGTTACCCCACTGCCGCCATGTACGGTATAAGCTGAAATTTGAGCCATACGAACCCAGAGTGTGCCATAGAACCATGAATAGAAGCAACTAGACACAACAGACGCGAGGTGTCGGCTGAATATAGACTAAATATTGCTAGCTTCCATGTTTTGTTCTAAAAATCAGGTCAATGTAAACACCTAAATTCTAGAAAAAAATTAAGCTAGGGCATTTGAAGATGGACATTTGAGTTGAGAAATTTTCAGTAAACTGTACGTAACATGGTACCATTTTCAACGTTATCAATGAATATATACCCGTGAATTTTAACAAATATAGTATTTTAACGCTTTCCCGCATGAATTGTGTGCTTTGTGCAATGTCGGGCCAAACTGCGGATTGAACCTAGATCATTTCGCAGAGAGATTTCCACGTTAGAAACTGCGTTATTTAGAAGATGTTGCTCGTTTCCTTTAGAAATCTCACAAAGTGAGCGAACAACACACGTCCAAACGCACGCCGCGCGACAAATTCAGTACGCGCTTTGCGTAGCAACACACTGTCACACACGTGTGACGGCATGCGGGCAAGGGTTAATAGAGCGATAGTCTAAATTCTGTTGAAGCCTTTCCCGGATGAATTATTGTGTAATTTATACTTCTGCCGGAACGGCGGATTGAGCCAAGATCGATTCGGGAAAAGACTCGTACGTCAGTCACTGTCACACACGGGTGGCTTTCTGCGGCAAAGGGTTACCAAATATTTTTCTTCAAAATAAGGACATTCTTCAAAACCTAAGTGACAGCTTTTGGAATTCTTTCCTAGATTGCAAGGACTACCAGCCTGCATGCGTCTAAGTATGCATATATATATATATTGTATTATATTCCTATTAGCAGATCATTTTAAGAAAACACCAATGATGGCTTCACGACAGGCGGGCTAAACAAACAAAATATTAAGAATTTTTTAACGTAGATGTATCCTAATCCAATCATTGTCATATCGAAACTGGATAATGGAACAGGTGGTAGAATCTTGTTGGAAATTACGCAATTTGAAGCAAAATTATTGATAATAAAATATATAAAATTTAGAATTGGAAAACTTGAAAAACATAATTCAAATTCCCATCCGAATGGAATCTTCACGTATATCTCCGATTATATAATGCATAACCATGCCTAACTGATTCGTGCCCAGATGATTCACATATGCATCTATATCCGTTTGTATTTATAAAATTGATGGTCAAACATCAAACATATAGCTAGGATCATAACCAATAATTATAGTTAATCAATTTGCAAGATGTAAAACGGTGCCTATGAATCCAACATATTTGAAATTTGCATTGGTCGTGCTACACTTACGACTGTTACAGTAGCTAAAACGGAGCAAATTTATTATTACCACGTAGCTCTGTTTCTCTAAAATATCGTTCAATAATCGGGTGGGAAAACAAAATTAAACACCAAACAATGTAAAGAAAAGTAGAACAGTACAACGATAACAGTACTAAATACTACGTCATGGCAACAAAAATGTAAACATTCACGAATCGACCTTTTAAATAAGCGAAACGGTATATAATATTGTAGCTGGCACCAGAAATATAAAGCGAAAACAGAATATAAACAAAGCAATAAAAATGTATAAACAAAATAGGCACCAATACGTCTCGCTGGTAATTTACCCATGACCAGCAATGCCTTGTAAGTGAAATAGTGATAAAGAGTAAGAGGAAATAATTCAGTCACGTCGTAAATCGTAATCTCTCTGTTAACACACAATCGCCAGCAATACTGTTGCTTCGTAATATTGAAGAAACTTTGGAATACCTAACGAGTCGAAATGAAACTGCTTTAATTTGTGAAGCTTCAAGCAGCACGCTAAAATTAGCCTCGTTGTGTATTGCACGTTTATTCGAGCTTTAAAGACCCGACCGCTATCCCACGATGGCTTAATGCTGATAGCTACTCGTTCTAGCTTCAGTCCTCTGCTGAGTCTGTTTAATGCTCACGAAATAAATGTTAAGCAAGCAGTTTTCAAATATGCGCAAGAAACAGCTCAGACTTTTATATTATAAACCTTATTACATATAATTGAATTCTGAGTATAGTGAGGGAAACGAGCGAAGCAAAGAAGTATACATTACTTTTCTAGCCATGGTAGTGTTGAAATTTGACAATATGCGTTATTGGGTGTATTTCAAAGCCCTAAATTATAACAACTAAATATACACTATTCTTGGTCCGCAATATCGCCTTTGGCAATCTCTGTCGCATTTCGACCTTTTTTTTATAAAAACATTGACGGCATAATATGCAGTTTATATATACGCTGACTCGCGAAATTAAAACCAATACCGCCCGTCATTCTTAAACTATAGTAACAACAGCAAAACCGACACCATTTTAACACAAAATTGTTTTTTGCTCATGTCCATTTGATTTCAAGGACTATAGGGTCATATGCACTTTTTGCCGAATTAATGTTTAGATTACATAGGTAAACCCAATGTTAATAAGACTAGATTGTATTATGAATTGATGTTATTAGTACGACCTGGCAAAAAATCCACCTTGATGTGATCAAAGAACGTGATTTTGGTCTAAAAGTGTGCTTTGTTTAATCACTACCCATGAAAAGGGACACATACAGAGAAATGTTTCTAGCATTATGTGCTGACGGTTAGCTGCAATCAATGGTAAAATTGCATATAGCCACCCGTCTAGTCCTGAGCCATAGCCGATGTTGTAACAAATCTTTGGTTTACCGGGGTAACCTAGCATTGTGATGATCTATCTTATCACAAAATTTGTAACTTTTGGTTTCTAATTTAGCACGTTTTACGGTATGCCTTACTTCTAGTAATATCTGTTGCAATATGCTAATGATTCCTAGGTGACGGTCACCCTTGGCTACAACTTGGAAGAACATTACTCCCCCTAGCATGATTACAGGGCCATTTTAAGGAATTATTGCAAAATAAAAACAACGCAGTAATTTTAAATAATCACCATACTGTAAATAAAATTGCATATACCCCAGATATACAGGTCCATATAATTTATAAATTTCTAATCTATTTCTAATGAAAAATTAGCTAATGAGTGGAAAAACATGTAATATTACCTCTACTAACTTAATAAACCCTTAATACAGTGTTATCCACAAATTAAGCTGGTCGTTTTGTGGTCCGTAGAAGTGCGTTCAAGAAATTTCAAATTTCGTTTATAAGGTGTTCAGGTTTTGTTTGAGATGTGTTCGACTGTCGTTTGAGATATACTTGAAATATTTCAGCACGATTTTAAATTTGTCCGAAGTTTGTTGGAGAAACGTTCAAGTGGGGTTAGCGAACAAGTAAAATAAAATTTGATCGATGTTGCTACGTTCAAAAGCCGAGAGTTATTTCTGGCTAGTACTGTACTTTAGGCACGGATAAACTACATACAATGTAATGCAGAGTCGAATAATTTTCTTGTTTTTAATTCATGTAATTTTAAACAAATATTTTTATTTATATTAATTGATAAATTATCGATTTTGGCAAAGTAACATATATATCATATGTTTGCACGAGCAGACTTTAATGCACTAGTAACAAGCAAGCGAGGGTGAAACTAAGCCAAAATGGTTTCATTTTTAACTTATCATTTTGTTTAATCACGTGTAACAGTCTGTGTTTGATATATATATCACCCTAAAACCTCTTGAACCCTGAACCCATTGAAAATCCTAAAACCTAGTCGACCCTAAACCCATCGAAAACAACTGATCAATTAATTAATTGCCATCATTATCATCAACACCAATCAATCAAAACCCCATCAAGTATTTGTGGTCTCTAGATAACCAAACCATCGTATTGAGCCTACCATAAAAATGATAAAGACAATAATTATATATGACCCGCACGCAATGCGTAACCAAACAACTGAAGACATACTATATTGTGGAAATCGGATACATTGACCCTAAAACGATTGAAACCCCACGAAAAAGCATGGAATATGCAAACTGGCATTTAGATAAACAAATTATTGTATTCAGGATTTTGAAATGCCAAAATGTAGCCCTTTTTGATGACTTACAAGCACTACATAACCAACAAAATGAAAACTCACCACATTTTGGAAATCGGGTTTGTCGGCCTTAAAACCTTTAAACACCATGAAAAGGTTGTCAAGTTACGCTCTAGGTAGCTAAACCATCGTATCAAGGGTGCTTGGTAACCTAACAAACACTTGTTGTACGGTAAAAACACGAATCAACATGCAAAATATTTAAAAATCGCTAGGTCTGGCAAAGGATCGATGAACCGTTTTCGGCCTTACAATAAAGTTGTGGTCAGCAAAGTTGTAGACCTAGATGTATCCTCATCTGTTTTGATATCGAATAAAAAATTTGTCTAAATCTGCGCATCAAAAATGAGTTACGGATGACAGAAACAGACAAAAAAGAAATTTTCATGATTTTCCCCATAGCGCCCTCAGTGGTAACTCCGCTCGCCCCGTTTCAATTATATGTGAAAATAAAAGGCAATACACCGTAAACGGCACCGGAATGCAAGGCATCAATAAATACAATGTTTGATTAGAATGCAAGATAAAGCACATATTTATAAACAAAAACACAAATGCGGTAACGGTGACAGTAGCGTAAGCGGTAATTCACGCGTAAAGCATTATGATTATTTATTTCGCAATTTACACATTTTACCAAGCAACAAACGGGTTGTTTTACTTGCATACAAAAATTCCCAATTGTACTAGATAAGCCACAATATTTCGGCTTCCTTAAACTACCAAAATGATACTCGGAACACTATTTGTGTGTCCCGACTTCCAAACTGGACGAAACTAAAACTACCGTCACCTGTAACACAATCAAAGGATCAACGTTGTCACTTATTATATGACTAAAATTACAAATATTGAGAGAATTTTTTGCAGTGTCTAGCCTAGAAATTATGGTGGTATTTTAACGAAAGTAGGGAAAAATCGCATCTTCTGCCGAGCAGAGAAAAATTCGTTAACTTTTAGCCGCTCAGAAAAGTAACAGGATAGTAAAAGTATAGTTGGAGCAACGACAGGAGGGCAGTTAAGTTTACCATAGAACATGAATGGGGAGGTCGAAACAGATGGAGACACTCTCCTATAGCTTTCAGAAGCCCGCTATTCCATGACATATAACCTAAAACAGGATGTCAATGTCTCATTTAAAATAGGACTGTTAGTTATGAAATAAAGCGCAAGGCAACGATATAAAAACTCTAGGCATAAAGAAGCAACATTTCTAGTTTAGAATATTGGTCCAAATGGCAGTTCAATGTTGGCTGTCGGCACTTTAGGCGTGGATCAGGCTGAGTAGCAGCAGCAGCAATTAAATTACAAGAGTTATTAGCTATAATAATACGTCTGAGCAGTGCCTCGACATGATATGCATAATGTAATAAATTTCAGAATAATTTCCGATTGCTATGCGATAAATGAACGATATATCACATCAAGTGTAAAGTAAAATCGCAAGATTGCTGTTAATCAGTCAATGTTCTTATAACGGTTCTACGAATATAATAGCTACAACAGTAACAATATTATTTTAATCAACTTTTGATGAAGCAAACAACAAACAGCTGCCACCGAGGAGTTAGTAACAGCATGGTCATGGTTGAAACATCACTCATATTAGAAATGCACCGAAATTGACGTATTACGATGCAACAGTGGTCTTGTTATCACCACTAGTACTAGTTTCATCATTTAGTTTAACCATTTCGACAGCGGTAGTGCCGTCATGCGATTCTTGTTCACCAGCTTCCGAACTTAGCTGACTTTCTCTTTGGGAGCGCATTCCCGAGAAACGGTCGTACACCGGAACAAGGCAGCTAACGCCGGCAGCAATAAGGATTAGAATACCTGCGTAGTAAAATGAGGCGTCATAATTTCCGGTCGAATCATAAATAGCACCTGAAACAGTATAAGTTAAGCCACTTTCGTAAATCAAACTGAAAATACTTAGACGTTGTTAACGCTATAGCTCTGGCATTTTAATACGAACAGTGAGACAAATGTACATGCTACCACATATGAGCCAAACAGCAAAGTATAAAAATAAAACATATTTTATTTACCGGTGTCGCCAAACTAACACAGATTGCTCTATCATTCCTCATAAAATGGTGTTACATACAGAGCTTAGGTTGAATAGCCCAAAATGAAAGACAAAATATATGTACTCGTTGCTAGCATATAACTGCACGCGCTGCCTTTAGTGCCATTGATTATTTTTAAATCAACAGTCTATAAGAAACCCTACCGGCAATCGGAGATCCAATCATTGCAGTGATTCCACGAAACAAAATGATCAAACCGAATGCGTTTGATAACTTTTCAAGCCCGAAATACTTGACCAATATTTCAGAAGTCAATGATATATATGCCGCTGAAACGGAAAATATTATATTGATTACTCGACAATCGACCGAAGTTTTCAAGCTGATTGTGTCACAGGGCCCTTTAAATTCATATTGTTTGCAAACAAGTCGCAAAAATGTCAAAACTAACCGTTTAAAGCACGACAAGCTTGCAATATAATATTTTATTCTAGAACCTGCGTGACCTTTAATGAGGCACCATCATTACGCAACTGGTAATGCTATGATATAATCTGTCTTCCACTTAATCAATCAGGAATTAAGCAATAACAGGAAATGATAAAAGAAAAAAGTAAAACAGAAAGCTAAATAACTATTATAGCGTAAATGCAAGTGTTCGACGACAATCACAGTGTTTAACGTCCCAGCAATTTTGAGCGCAAATATTTTTGAACCTAATTAAGCCCTCTCATGATCCATGAAACCCATAACGTATTTCGTAACCATGGGGTCATAAAAGCACTTATTACTACGTGTATGTATGTACAGATTCTCATAGCTAGCTGTACAAAATTTCGTGATGGCATACGTATACTGGTCTTAAAAGAAACTTCACGTTTCAAGAAGTGTGAGCGCAGACAGGAGTTAAACGCGAGAGCTCTTAGTATGCTACCCAGTGCACTACCACTAAGCAAGTTTTCATGCAGGTCTGCTTTCCAGATAGCATGACTCACTGTCTACTGTGCCTGTACCGTTGAATTCAGTTTACTGAGACATCATGAAGCAGCACAGTTAATCCGTCTCATTACCTATGACTATATAATGTTTTATTTTGGGTTTTCTTGTTTTCTAGCTTGGTTGTTTTGTCATAATTTTTGAACCCTTAGATAGATTTAGGTGATCAGCTGATTACTTCACGGAATAAATTAACCTTTTTCTTTTTTAATTTGGTTATTTGGTCATAATGTTTAAATCCCTGGATAGTCTTGGCCCATCTTTTTTTGTTATATGAGAGCAAACTTAACCTGCGTTTTTGTAATAGCCTATAGCGAATCGCAAACCGTTGTTACGTAACAAATGCGGAATTTTCATCGGTTTTTATAACAGAAAGTTGGCAAAATCATAAACAAGTATCAAAAATCACACTTTGTGTTCGAACAGAATTTTGACGATTTTGAATTTGCAGTGAAAAGTCATCTAGTGCCTATCAGCTTTTTATTTGTATTTGGCTCTGTTCGCGAACAAATTTAAAGTAAAACTGACGTCACAAATTAATCGGCCCCTTGGTTTAGCTCAAAGCCAGCGAATCCAAATCCGTTACATTTTCGTTCCCAAGCAGCTCGGTAATTTTCGTTGAATTTTCGCGAACACAAATTTGCCGGATTACTATCGCAGATCTGTGTGTTCGTGAATAGTTTTGTCCGGATTACGGGTCACCAAAAACGTTCGGTAACATATTTTTTTAACCGAAATAGCAAAATAAGGTTGTTGATGGGCGTGGGTTATTTTACTGTCGCACTAAGTAAATCACCAGCTGGGTTCTTTTTTCTTTTCTTTAACTTTGAATGCTTGCTCTAGCATTTGGTCGCTTTTGAGAGCCCTTCGAGATAATTTTGTTTGTTTTTCTCGTTGTGGTGATTAACTGTTTGGTTTTCGTGGATCATATAGGGCGCGCTATTGACATAAATTTTACTATGGCTCGGCATGTGTAATGAAGACCCGCGCTGGCCGAAGTCCAGTGGCTGTGAGCTAGGGCGAAGCAGGCCGAAAGCCTACCCAGTCTGCATCTCGGGCATACATATTTCTAATAATATAATATTTGTAAGTGTTACCGTACATTATTCTGGCTTCTTCAAAGTGTCGAGTGAGGGTGCCCTGATATTTTTCGGTGCCCCATTGGCAAAATTTTTTGCCTCTCCTGGTAATCCATTTGCTTGATATAAAAACTTAATAAAATTTTAAAAATCTTCTTCTGGATTCACAAATTTGATTAATATTTAAGGAAAACTAGTCGACGGAAAAATTGGGCTTATTCCACTAGAAGCGTTTTTACAGCGCTTTTGTGACATTTTGTACAGTTATCGAGTTTTTCATTAAAAACATAAAATTTTAAAAACTTTTACATTTCAAAGCCGGGGACGTCCCCCGTTCATGCCCCCTACAAAATCTGGCACCCCCAATTTCGAACCAGCGGGCACCGGTTCATACCCCCTAGCAAAATTTTCAGCGAATGAAAAGCCAGTAGCTATACATAAATATATGACATTTAATTATATTAAATTTAAAAAATTACATAAATATACGTTGTATACCAACCATCATTAGGATCATCGACAATAATATTCCCAGTACATCTCAGTAGTTTAAAAGAGAAAAGATTCACGTTAATAATTTTTCCACAATCCAGAGCCACCATCGCAAATCGAAGAACTAAAAACACAACTAATACTGTGACAAGAAACGGGGGATATTTATCTAAATTCAATGAAAATTAGCTTCAGGTAAAAAGTTTTCACCGTGTTAACGTAACGTTTATCTCTTTGTTCCTTTAATACCACACAAATATTTTCACACTATTTATTGCAAATCGCACTCATTAATAATAATTTGCACAAAAATTAACACATTTAAGAATATCAAAATCGAACCAAACTAAGCAATATATTAATATTGTTTTAGAGAAAACAGTATAATAGTGCATTATATCGAAACAATATTTTGCGAAAGCAAATAATTTATAACAAAAGCCTATTCTTTTTTCCAAAAGCCTATGTTTTCACAGAACTTCAACCCTCTACGTCTCTAATTGAGTACAATTTGTTAAAGGTTAAAATACAAGGTACAAAACACATGTCAAACGACATACTTTGTCATCATTTCACAAATTTAGACAGCACGACTTGAATTTTTGCATTAAAACTTATTAAATAAATAAACAAATCCACTGGTCAGCAACTTACATACGAAAAATCCAAAAACGGCACTATACGCAGCAAGAGCTCCATAAACTACCAAAACTGGAACGAAAAGTGTCGATACGCCGCAAATAATAAGGCAACAGTTATTGATAAACATAGGAGTTACCCATTTGCGATCTGCAAGCCATCCGAATGCCAATCGACCTACTGTGTTGGTTATGCCTGAAATAAACCATTATCAACACCAGTTATAGTGCAATAAAGTATTATTTACTTGATATTTATGTACCCTGGACTTTTTTACAAGCAAGGACTAGTAGGTTTAGGATAAATAAAAGCTATGCGAAGATCAATCAGTGGTAGTTAAAAGGATACATAGTGGTGACTAATACTGCATGACAACATTTTAAGACATCGTCAGTTGATTTTGGAGTTACTTTACCCACTAAAGTGACATAGCGTACATAATATCAGCTGAAACGCATTAAAATACGCCCATATATTACACAACAGATTATAACACGAAAATTATAATAGGCCGACATTATAAGCCCTCCCCCAATATTTATTAGTAAAAAATATCATTCGGGTATGTAAACAAGCTTTAACTGGTTTGCACACTAGCTCGTTTTCGTCTTAATAAGAACTTACCAATGATTGAGATGAGAATTCCTGCTTTTGATTGATCAACGCCGTTCGCTTTGGCGTGATTTGGTAAAAATACAAACGGCACATAAAACGCAAGCATGCCAAAGATATTCGAAAGACACAGAAGAAACATAACTGGATGCTTGAGAAGACGTAGATCCATCATTTCAACTAGGACGTCCCTGACTGTCGCCGGGAAGCACCAACAGCACCGAGACGACGACTCAACTATCTAAAATGTATATAAAAATTAAACTGGGCTAGATTAAATTGGACAATTATACATTACGACTACACAATAACTATTATTCGTTGATAGTGTGATAACTGACCTGAAAATAATTAAATCTTGGGCTTTAGAAATAAAGTAAAAGTAGTACCTCGCAAGCAAGGCTGACACAGATCTAGCTGGTTTCATTTTGAAGCTATCATTTTGTCTAATCACCTATAACAGGCTGTGTTTGATGTATATACCACCCTAAACCTTTTTAGACACTTTTTGATGACCTGTTCTCATCACGTAACCAAAACTGAAGACAGACTATATCATGCAAATCGGGTTAATTGACCCTGAACCCATTGAAAACCTATGAAAGGATATGGCAGATGCACGCTGGACTCTAGATAAATGCCATGCACCAAACTACTGGAAACATACTATTTTCTAGAAATCGGGTCCATTAACCCTAAATCAATTAAAACGTCCCAAAAAGCATAAGATACTGGTGGTGGACTCTAAATAACCAAACCATCGTATTCGGCATGTAGGAAAACCCACATAGCCAAATCTTGATAACGTGTAC
>JASANE010012968.1:0-14411 GCA_030248225.1 Trileptium ribeirensis
CCCTCAGAATGGAACAATTTACCAAGTGCCCTCCGAAATCCAAATCTTGATGTTATTAACTTTAAAGCAAAACTAAAAACATTTCTGTTCCCACCTGCATGACATTGAAATTTACGACATGATTATATGATATTACTTTTCTAGACAATATTTATGACTATGTAACAATCATGACTATGTTTCGGAATATTATATACGTACTATCCTGCGCTTTTGTCAGGCTTTTGCCAAAAAGGCGCGTAACAAATGTTTTTATTATTATTATTACTCAATTATTGCGTCATTTGTGATCCAATCGTACGTTATATATATATACAATGATCAAGTTCCAACACAACCAAACAAAAGAAAAGTCTAACTCAGCAAATTACCCTGTGAAACGTAAGTAGGACACAATTTCAATATGAATTTTTCATCTTCATTCGCAGTAGTTTGTTAACAAAACAGAGCTAGGTCGATGCGTGTAGCAGCTTACCCATTCAGATATCTGCGGTATATATGTTATAATTGAACCAGTCTAACTTGATATACATAACAGAATATAGATTATTTAGAAGTACTTAGCTATAAATATAGGTAATTGTGGAAACTTTGTAATTCAGTCTACATTGAACTAAAGTAACATATATTATATGCAAAGCAGCCAGAAATTGCGTTCTTTCCAATGAGCTGTATATATTGAAGTTGTGCGAACAGTATCTCATTTATACCTAACTGGAAGACACGGGTTGCCCAACGCTAGCCTGAATGTCTCTGGCCAACGACTATAAAATTATGGTATACCTTTATAGTTTCTTTTAGAATTACATAAACCAATAATTTAAAGTTTCGTACAGAGTAACATGTAACGAACTTATGTCTAGTAAAGGGCGGCGATTGAACAGAGCAAAATTGTCTTGTCCACGCTCCATGCCTTACAAGAACATTCAGTTTTACGCAAACCTTTACAGCGGAAAATCTACTGGAAGTCCAAAAAACAGACATCTAAGTCATCGAAATACATAAAGTTTAATGTAAAATAGATATTTAAAACATACATTTTAAATTCACAGTGCCTTCATTTCGTACTTCAACAGACCACGTTAAGGGTTCCAGTTCCGGTTTAAATGGACGGTTCTGGTCGCTGTTATTTCCTGATATATACGTCCATATAATACACATACCACTAATATATATATATATATATAAACTATTTTTCATCGTTTTAGCATTAGAAATGGCGTAAATATTTATCATACATACAGCATAAATTTTGGAACATTGATAACCAACAAATTTAAAACTATACGAAGGTTTCGGCCAAGTCGCGCCACCCCTAGTTACAGCACCCATCCAAAGGATTATGTGTTGCCTCGGGTAGTTGTGAAATTCTACATCTGAACTTATATACCACAATTCACTTGTTCAGTTAATGGCCTATCTGGGGAACCAAACTGATCTCAAAGTTACTTATTTTAACACTTTGGCAAGGCCAGTGTGCTATACAGCTTCGTTACATTTACCTCAAAATAGCGAAATTTATATCCAACTTTATTAATTTAACACTTTTCATTGCTCCTCCCCTGGTGCATTGGGGAAGATGGCGCGACCGAGTCCCCTCTACATCGAAATAGTTGTGGGAATGAACCACTCACTTTCCAAATCGTCCATGTTAGACCCCTTACTCACGCGAAAGTAATATGTTCAACTAAATCGTGAATTTAGGTCCTGAGATAGCACAACAAACATATTATATGATCATTTAACGTAAAATATATCAAAAATTAACGCTTGAGGGAAGCTACTTTAATTTCAAACTATTTTCATTAATACAGAATCCAACTCACCCGTTGTACTTTGCCGAATGCCCCATCGCCAATATCTTTTTCGTAAGTCCAAATCTCAGCGGGATCCACGTCTTTTTGTATCGATTGAAAGGCGGCACTTCGTTGACGCGAATCCGACGCTGAAGTCGGACGGAATAAATTTTTAAATTTGTCAAAAAGTGGCATGAGTCTTTGTTATTTTGGGGGCTCTCGGGTAAGTGACCTCTGGTTAAAATTATCGAATTCCACCGGCCAGTGAGATTAGACAAACATCATAATAAATGATGTCGTTCCTTGGATCCCACAAATTTTACTTGCTACATTTAAACCTTATTTTACAACAATATCGACCTCTTGTATATCTCCTGGAAAATAAAAATAGAAAACTGAAAAATAAACGGTTATTAGCCAACCAACAGACAACTTTTTAAACACTTACTATAAAATTTGACAATTTTTGTATATAGTAACAAACCGCGGCGAGAGAAACCAGACCAAATGTGGTTAGTTTACGCTCATCAACTATTTAGGATATTGCGGAGTCTCGTTTAAAATCCAGGAAATGAATTATATACAATCGAAACAATAAGAACAACGTTGCGGTAACTTTCAGCATATACCAAAAACACAGGCTTACTGCTTAAAGCGGTTATCTGCGATAAGGACGATGTTGAGACCGCCTAGATCCAGATGTCGCTGCCCTCACTGCATCACGTCGGATTCATTTTCCATTGCTTGCGATTCTGAACTGCGTCCACGACTTCATCTAGAAATCACAGGTGTCTTTATTTCATCAATAAAGAACCAAATGAAGGGAAACTTTCAAAATAAACAAAACGCTGGTGACGTAAGAGAACAGTTTTTCACGCTGTAGACGTCTAGCGATGGCGTATGGATGAATACCACGCACACACTATTTTATTTATGTATCTGTAGTCACGAACCTCAAAACTTATGGTGTAGAAATGCACCATTCTGACCAACAACCGTCCATGAAAAGTGGACTCAACTAAAAGGAGGCAAAGTATCACTTCCAGTGTTTGCAGAATCTTCGCAGATAGAATTCACATGGATGCTTAGTATGGCCTAAATACTTTGTAGTTTAAATACTAGTGTGTACCATGTAAATATCCACGCTTTGGAACGACAATCGTCATGTGTCCAGCCAAACCGCTCCCAGAAAGTTTAGATCTTGTTCAACATGAACTTAAACTATGGTTGTGAAAATAAGGTGAACCGGAAAAATAGCTGAAGTGTATTAGAATGGGCATCAGAGCCATAAAACACTATAGCTTGTCATTGGCAGAGATGGGTAAAATTGGGAGATACATCGTATAATCTGGATATGGGCCCAGGTTTATTTTTGATGAGGTGCTTTCTGCATTAAAAATTGGTATGTAGCTTACACTACACCTAATTTTGGGCTTTTTAAATCTTTGTGCGGATCTAGCTAGCCGGGTTCCCTTCACTCGGGGTCTTGGGGTCTAATCAAATTGGTTGATAGTTTCTCGAAATCAAAAAGCATTAGTCATCAATTACACGTGATTGACACGACTCCTCTGCAATTGGCTCACCCAGTTTAGTTAGTTATTTTAGTTTTAGCGTAGTTCAGTCTGGTTCAGCGATTGACAGAATAGGTCGGATGCGTTTTTGTCCGCTCTAGTTTTTTTATTGGCTTATGTTTTTAGCTGTTCACGCAAAAACTTGCGTGTGAGTTGTAGGGAGTGAAGGTCTTGTACCAAGAAATCCTTTTGTTTTTATTTAATCTGTGCTTGTTTTGCGTTTTCAAGGACATGCTGCGATGTAAGTGTACCAAGCTTGTGGATGTGAAAATAACTAAGACCACTTAGCGCTTAGGCAAATAATAATATCATTAGGTGTATGAATATAGTCTTATACTAAGGTACTTCCCTTAAAAATCTATTACTACTTAAGAATATATTAATAGTAAAGTATTAAGCCCATAGTACTCATGCAGTGGCACAGACAGTAGAAAATCGGCCATGCGAAACCCCGGGGCGAATATAGTACAGGGGTTAAATTCGTGAGTCTCAGGGGCAAGTGAACAGGGCGTGGCATTAGGACGACCCTTCTTACGCATTTTTAAGTCTTCCTCAAAAACTACCTTTCTGGCATTTTTTCTAGGTGCTGGGAGTTGAGTAGACAATGAATGAATGGATACATGGGTCATTTTGGGCGCATACCAGTTCCTCTCATGTCCACGGCGGTTCCAACCGAAAGTACTGTGAATACATCTCGGCCTTAGTTATTTCGGGTTCATTGATCCAATTCCTCCTCCGACTCGATTCTTTCTTCCTGTTGTGCGTTTGATTCTATTATATTATTTGGTCCGTTCCTATTAATGGTTCCACTTGATCTCTTTTTTGGTTGTTTCCGTCGTTGTGATAACGATTGCTCGGTTTGTTTTTCATCGTTGAAGAGTTCATATATATATATATTCTCCTTCTTCTGAGGATTCACTTGCAGTTTCGTATGTTTGGTCGGCTTCCTCACTTTCGTCACAAGTGTTATTACGTTCCTGGTCGTTGGGGTCTTTTCTTCTGTTGCTGTTCTTTCTTTTTTACCATTTTTTGTTTGACCCTTCTTTTGACTTTGTGAATCTTGCAGATCTTTTTTCCTTTGCTTCTTTCGGTTGTACTTCCTCCGTCCTTCACCGGTAACTAATTCTTTGCCTCTTCCTGCCTCGTTTTGACTTTCGATGTCGGACCATTGGTTGTCATTTTCTTGGGTTGATTGTATTTGTATTTCGGTTTCGAATATAAGGGACGCTTCGGAATCGGATTCCTCTCGATTTACCGCGGCTACTGAATACTTTTTGATGCTTTGTTTCCTTTTTGTTGGTTCATCTTGAGTCCTTGTTCTTTTTGTTTCTTTCCGTTGGCTTGTTTAGTTCTTATTTGAATCGCTTGTTGTTGGTTTATGCTAATTCTCTTGGTGATTAGCGGCTTGTATTGATTCTTTGATACTTCAACTCTGATTCCAGGTTTTAGGTTCCAGGGACAACTGGTTGTCTCGAAATACAATTTGCGTTTTGGTGGTATCGTCCGGCTTATATACAACTGTATATTCGTATTCGAGGATCTTGTGCGCCATTCGAGCTAATCGTGCGGTCATCTGTTCCAGCGGTCGCTTTCCGTTGAGGATTTGGACTAATGGGGCATGGTCCGTGATGATAGTCGTATGGTTTCCCAGTAGGTACGGCCGGAAGTGTTGGATCGCACGGATCACCCCCAAGCATTGTTGTTCCGTGATCGAGTACTGGGTTTCTTTTATTTATTACTACCATAATGGATTGATTACATGTTCGTTCCCAGCTTCGCCTTCTTGGAATAGGATGTATATATCCGATACCATGTTTGCTTGCGTTGGTGTACAGAATATACGGCCTGTATGGATCGGTGTACAGAATATACGGCCTGTATGTATCTGAATATCCCAATACTGGAGGCGTTGTCACTTTGGTCTTTAGGGTATCGAATGCTGGTTGTGTATGCTCCGTCCACAGTTGACTGAACTCCACCATCCTTGATCCCGAATTCTTTTTGTGTATTCTCTTTTCTTTCTTTCCCGCTCGATTTTGGTGGTCAATTGTTCGCCATTTCGCTTGACTGATTCGGTCGTTGGTTGACTTTACGGCCAACTCAACTTATTTGGTAATCTGCCATATGACTTCGACCTAATCTCTATATCCCTGCCCGGGACAATGACATGTCTACCCCCTAAGCTCGCGCACTCTTATTCAGTGGTAAAGGGTATCTCCGACAGCTGTTAGACCGGTCCAACCCTTTGGTGGCTCCTACCCCTCATTCTTGATACTATTTATAATTTGGGTAATTCCGGAATTCGCTCTGTATTTCCGCCCCTTCCCATTGGTCACCATTGAGGATGTTGGCTAACGATTTGGTAGAAACGTGCCACGGAGAAGGCCGATAATCTCACAGTAATGTGTTTTTGTTGAAAAAGGTCACCTCACGCGACTGGAGCTGAATCTAGTCTAAATTAGGAAAGAAAAAGCAAGGCTAACACATGTTAGCTAATAAAGAAAACAAGTGCTAAAGGAAATCAAGAAACGAAAAGAAACCCAGAGGAGGGATATATAAGGAAATAAGGAAAATGGAAGACCCCAACACCAGCTCCTAGGCCGCCGCGGGCACTTTGCTTAGATTTGAATTCAATTATATAGTCATTATTGTATTAGAGAAAAGCTAAGTTGTATTGAATTCAAACGCATTTGATTACTTTGAATACACCGTAGAGACTTACGTATACGATTTAAAGTACCCTTGGTCCCCATGTCTTCCATTTTCCTCTCCAGTTTATTGACATAACAAATAAAAGCAATACACAAAGAATGAAAACAATAATAAAGGAGAAAAAAACATCAATTTTATTATTTTGTGCGGTGAAGGCGGCCCATTGAGCAAAGGGGATAAACACCACTAATATTGCCCAATTTAGAAACATTTTATTGAGCGGAGCTCGGCAACGCCGAGCGAAGCGTTTTTATTTTCTGTCTGGGAGTAAAAAGGTCGATGTCCGTCCGTTCGTTCGGTCCGACGGATCTCAAGAACCACTGAACGGATTTTAAAAAAACTTTTTTTTGTTTGAAAGCCTATCATGTCAGAGTGTGCACCTGATATTTGGGATTAAAAAATTTTGAGTGGTTAATTAGTAATTAGCTAATTAGATAACTTTATGCAGCTAAAATAGAGAATTTTGCAATATTTGTGTTATTTATTTAAACAGAATCGTTTCGATCAAACCATTTTAGGGTTTTTTGGGTCGAAGATTTCAAATATAATATTTTTACCAATGATAAAGCCCTATGCAATGTAGTTACAAGAACATAAAATTGAGTACATTCGTAATGCCACAGCCCAAGCTCCGCTCACAAATGTAGTTCCACTACCGACTAGTTCAGCTATTCAGCTCATAAATTACGACTAAACTTTAACAAGTTATTAAAATCAAGCAACTTTATTCTATTCTTAAATAAATTAATGTTTGCAGCATTTACTAATGGTTTTCCGCCAACTGTAGCAGGAAGAGAGTTCCATACTTTAATAGTACGACAAGTGAAAACATGACGCCGGCAATTTTTAGTAGCAGCTTCATGGAACAATTTAACATTGTGGCCACGAGTAAATATCGGAGCAAATTTGAAAAAATTCTCAAAGGGCAATCGAACCTGATTGAGCGGAGCTCGGCAAGCCGAGCGAAGCGTATTTATTTTCTGTCTGGGAGTAAAAACGTCGATGTCCGTCCGTTCATTCGTTCGTTAGGTCCGACGGATCTCAAGAACCATTGAACCGATTTAAAAAAAAACTTTTTTTGTTTGAAAGCCTATCATGTCAGAATGTGCACCTGATATTTGCGATAAAAAATTTTGAGTGGTTAATTAGTAATTAGCTAATTAGTTAAGCTTATGCAGCTAAAATAGAGAATTTTGCAATATTTTTGTTATTTATTGAAATAGAATCGTTTCGATCAAACCATTATAGGGTTCTTTGGGTCGAAGAATTCAAATATAATATTTTTACCAATGATAAAGCCCTATGCAATGTAGTTATTTGAAGAACATAAAATTGAGTAAATTCGTAATGCCACAGCCCACGCTCCGCTCACAAATGTAGTTCCACTACCGACTAGTGATGTACAATGTTATATACATAACACAAATCAATATGCAGCCTGCGGAGTTCTGATTCTAAACCTAATTCGTTTAGTCACATTTGATAAGTAACTAATGGCTTTTTCGTTCTAAAATATATGCGACGAGTAAAATATCGTTGTACATTTTCTAATTTATCAATGTCACCTAAGTATGCGGGCGACCAAACAACAGAACAATATCTCAGAATCGGAATGACGTAACTTTTATAACTTTGCACCAGAGAAGATATAGGTAGTTGCTGAAGCAAACGATCTGAAAATCATGTTTATCATTTTATAAGCATTCTTACCCACGGTAACTATGTGATATGAAAACTTTAGATTGTTAGATACGAATACACCAACATCTTTAACTGAGACTGATTCTGAAATAGCGTCCATATTAATAAAATATGAGTAGTTATTAACACAATTTCCAAACTTTAAGACGTACGTTTTTTCTACTGATAGTTGCAACTGCCAATTTGATGTGAAATTTAGTATGTTATTCCGATCAATTTGAAGTAATATTGCTTGTGCTGGACTATTTACAACGGGGTATAATTTGGCGTCGTCAGCAAAAAACTGTAAACATGAATGTTCCAAACAAATCATTGATAAAAATGGAAAACAGAATAGAACAGAAAACATTGTACCTTGAGGGACACCAGAACTTACACAAGCCCAATCGTTATAAGGGTTGTTTATTTTAACACGTTAAACTCGATTTTTTAAATAATCGGTTAACCAACGTAATAAATTACTCTTTATACCTATATAATCAAGTTTTTTTAAGTAATTTTGTATGAGACACCGAATCAAAGGCTTTTGCAAAATCTAAGTATATATAGCATGGACAGTCTGGCCGCAAATTTACAAATTTAGTTACATCATTTAGTGTATCTAAAAGATTAGTATTTGTAGAATAACGTTTCCGAAAGCCATGTTGGGCGGATGCAATTAAATTGTTTGTATTTAAAAACGTTGTTACAGAATTACCGATTATTTTTTCCATTACTCGTGAAATTACACTTGTCAATGATATTGGACGGAAGTTGTTAGGCAAAGTAGGATCTCCTTTCTTATATTACATCAGCAACTTTCCATATAGAAGGTGCAGTACCAGATAAAAATGACAAATTAAAGATGCAAGATAAAGGATAAGCAAGTTCAATAAAAACTTTTTAATAAAACCACTGGGAATATCATCTGGTGTATGACTATATTTATCTGGTAATTTTTTCAATATACTTGAAACAACGTCCAAGGAAAAAATACATTACATAGAACATTATTTGAATGTTGATAATTTATTTTGGCTTCAATACCATTATCTTGGATAAAAACACTAGCAAAGTAATTATTTAACAAATCTGGCTTTCTAGATGAGTCGAATGTCAGGTTACCAGACACATCTTTTAATGGACCTATGGTAGTGCTTCAATTGAACTGTTTCCTCCAGGAAAAACTGCATTTTTGTTTCCAGATTGTAAAATTTGACATTCTCTTTGTAGTTCTAAATTTTCAATAGCATGCTTACATTGTTGGGAAATAATACTGAGAGTAGTCTACCACCGGGTCTATTCCGGTTTACACAAGCTTTTTTCTTTTTGTTCATTAATTTCCGTATATCTTTAGGATATCTTCTTTGCTTTCTTTTTATAATATTTAGGAGGAACGAACGTAATGATGCCATTACGCAGTAATGAAACAATCCTTTCCACATATCATTTATATCAGATACACCAGCAAAGACGCTTGCCCAAACTATATTGAGCAAAAATTGAGACATTCCACGAACGTCAATCTTTTCAAAACAGGGTTTAGTAAGATCGTAAGACGAATTGCTTAACGAACCAATAATCTTAAAAGCAATCGAATTATGATCGCTTGTCGAGAAGTTTACATCTATATTGATATCAAATATTACCGTTGGATCAGAGGACAAAATAAGATCTAGTGTCAAATTTACACGTGTCGGAGAATGAAATATTTGGTTCAGACCATTTGCAATTGTAAAATTTAAAAATATTTCAGAAGACCCTATGGGACTATGAAGAGCAGACCAATCTATCTTTGGAAAATTAAAATCGCCCACTACTGTTACTGGTTGTGGAACGTCAGTCAAAAATTCAAGCTCGTTACTCGATATAATAAGGGATTTGGTGACCATCCCTGGGTTTTCAGTAATTCTGAGGGATTTTGGAGGGGTTAGGACCCCTCTGGAAGCATAGTAGACCCTTAAAACATGAAACACAAGTTTAGAGGTAATAAAAGAAGATTTCCACTAGCTACGCAATCTTCACATATATTGTCAATATTAATGGTTCACTTCGTTCGAATTTGACTTCCAATCGTTTATAGCTTTTTTATCGCTTTGGCTCCAGAGTTGTTACATATTGCTAATATTAATGTTTAATAAGTTTTGTCTAGATAGGAGTTTTTATTTACGTAAAGTGGATTACCATGACGATTATCTGCGGCTTGCAGTGCTAAAGCGCAATTTCTGTTGCAATGCCTATAAACGCAGGAACGGAATCTCAGAAGGCCCTCAACCTTTGGAGCGGATCTCAGCGGAACCTATGGGTTCTATCATAGCAAGGCTCTTGCATGTCAAATCTTTTTCCTGTAGCTCTTTCCCTTTGTATGCAGAGCCTGAACAATTGTAACCTACGTGGTCCTAGGGGTGTTTAGTCCCACCGTATATTACACACGAACTACAACAATGCTAGCACCAAGGAATATTTTAATTTATGAGCTTAATCCTAAGGCCTTAATATGTCACAACTTATGACGCAAGTATTTTCTTTCACTCACTACAACCAATTATAACTTTTACACAATTAAACACATAAACGGCTGAACCGTACTCACCTTGATCGCGCAGCTTCTGAGGCCGACTGAGGCCCTGATCTAACTGCGCAACCGCTTAAATACCCGAGCTAGAGGTTTACTCCCAATTTTCTCCCTATTGATTTCTCTAACCGGTCGAAATTACATAATAAGTTTTCCAAGTTTTACTCTAGTTCCACTCCCCTAAAATTCTCTCTTAAACCTAAGTGAATTTAAGTCGTTAGAGAAAGAGTTTTTGTGAATTTCCCCGAATTCTTAAGTATAAACAAAATTTAAGATTTTATTCGAAAATCCAGCAGATACACATACACATATCCGCTAATGTAGGCCTAATGCTTAAGGCACCCAACCATTACAGTCAAATCCGATATATTTAAATTCTATACCTTAGGCTCACATAAAACCCTTGTAAATTCGTTTCTCCTGTAAAATTCTCTCGAAATTAGCTAAGTTTTAAAGTGCACCTGTGCCCTGTATAAAAATTCCTGCACAAGCTAAATACATTACATGCACATATAGACACAAACACATGTACACAAGGTTTTGCCAACATATTAATTACTTATACATAATCACACATCTTGCGTAAATAGATACACGTAGAATACACATATCTTTGCAACACATTTACAATCAACAACTATAGCGCATAATAAACACTAATGCATGGCACAAACAGTAAACAACAAACGTTATACGGCAACCGATATGCAGGTACCTTTAGCAAATTCCAACTATAGCTGCAGGCAGGTTGAGGTTCAAGTAAAAACCTTTAGGGTATAGAGTAGATAGATACAAACCGTTACACAACAACCCTTTTTAGGCCAAAATCAGTTCGGACTTCGAATATATCGTCTGTAGCCTTGTAAATGTGTTAACTAAATCGGATAAAATTTTCATAATGTTGATAGGCAGACCCAAGTCAAGATGAGAAGTGTAACGTTATATATCGCTCTGAGGCCCAACGATAGTATACGACCCAACCCTCTGAGAGTAGTTGATCGACCTAATGCCCCGTAGAGCGCAGCCCTGCACTCCGTGCCCGCCCGCTCAAGACTCGCTGAAAAATTTGGTGAAAATATGCAACATTTTCGCAAACATCTGGGAAAGTTGACAAAACTAGGAGAAAATTGGCAAAAATAAGAGAGAAAATTGGCAATAATCTGGGCGAAAATTGGCAAAAATTTCGAAAAATTTTGAGCCACACAAAATCTTGAAAATTTAAGCCCGGGCACCCGCTATTCTTGTTGGGGTCTAGGAACGCCGTGCATGTATGAATAGCGCTACTCATTGCTTCAAGACTTGAATTTTGTAAAACCTTTGATGTAGTCCCTCATAAACACGTTCTAGCAAAATTATGTGCGCATGCAGTAGGCGGTACTATGGTTAACTGGATTCCAGATTTTCTCTGACAAATCGCACGCAGATTGTCACCGGTATTTCTGCCAAAAAATCAAGAACAGTTGCAGTCCGAAGCAGTCCGAAGGGGTTCCGCAAGGGTCAGTTTTAGGACACACACGATTTCTATACTACATTAATGGCGTACAAGGTCAAGAGTCACGTATCGAATTTCGCTGATGACACATGTCTTCTTGATAATATTAATCGCAGTAGTTCGGCTAAATGCTTTACTGATCCACAACATGGTCTGATGCACAGCGACATGTAAGCCAAAATTCGTTGATGTCGTTCAATGTCTCGGAATCTTCGGTACCCCATTTTGGTCGCTGAAATCCAGCTTTCCAATGCACGCTCGATAACAATACCATCCAATCCCGCGACCGTGCATGATATCTTGTTTTCACGCTTTCGTTTACCATAAAAGTCTTCTGAAAATTGCCGTAAAATAGCAGTAACTGTCATAGAATAATCTCTATGCTAGCTCGTTCTTTCGGTCTCTTCGACAAAAAGACATTCCTGCTGCTTATAGGGCTCTTGTCAGACCTGCGTCTGTCAAGCTTGGTCTCTGCATTTCCGCCGTTACATTAATCTGCTAGAAAATAACCGGCGTCGAGCAACGACGAAGGTTGAGGGAATTGATCAGTTAGGGTACTATTATCGCTTACGGTTCCTTTCCCTGCAAACATTAGAGACACGACGCTTCCGTGCCGACTTGATTCTAACTTATCAACTTTTGCATCGCATTGTCGACTATGACTTCGAACGACTGCTCACACTATTACCAGATAATGACTAACGAGGCCATCTCAAAATTACCAAGATACGTGCTCAAGTAAACTCGCGATTCTACAGTTTCGTATTGCGAGTTTTCTGCCATTCGAATAATTTGGCTTGGAATCAAGTATCGCGCCATCATTAAACACTTTTAAACGGCGCATCCACGTCTCGGGTGCACTAGTCAAATTTTGACATTTGCCTCGGCTGTCTTCATAACTGTTTCAGTCCAAATCATCGGTCCCCTTTTTGGATGGGGACGTAACACTGATTATGGAATTTCATGGATGTCTCACATTCAAACTGACATATATCGATCAGAATTAAAGACTTTTTATTGTAAATTGAAATGTTGCGATATTCTAGGAAAAAATGATGAAAATTTTATTGCTATATTTTGTGTCATTTTACTAGTCAACAATCCAAAGGTTTCTGTATAAAACGTGTAGTGACGTTTTTCCTGTCGTAACAGTTTTGGGAAATGATTTGATATCCTTCAATAGACGGTAACGTTTTAACGCCCGAGCTAGTCTTTGTAGCGTACAATGTTTGAAAGCTTTAGCCGGGTCGCAGTGAGTACTGATCGCATCCCGAGAATGGCATGCGCATACCTCTGAGCTATCGGGCAGCTATTGCTTACTCTCATTGAAAAACCCCCTGAAGTGAACGAATAACATCGTACTACGATCATACTCAACGCGACCCCTTTGCGTAAACTCAATGATAATACATTCTCAATGTCAGAGACGCGGGAAAGTAACCGGATCTTCGGGGAGTCTATCAGCGTCTCAGGGGAGGGGGTAGCCCCTCGGCAGGAGATGAGGCCGAGGGGTGCGATGCCTTAGGTGTCTAAGAGTTCCACGCCTGGAACGCCGCCATGCGGAGGGGAATGTCGGCACTTCGGACCGAGGGTGAATGTCTGAGCCGCAGGGGTGGTATATACTCGCAATATCCCCTTTATGACCATGTCTGCAGATGATGATAATTTTAATTGTAAATGTCTGTGCCCTCTTGTAGTAGCTGTTATTTCCATGCAGTAGCCTTTCAGTTGACAAGAATGCCCAACAGATCAGCTAGCACTTGCATTAAAGCTGGAACACGATTAACTAACAAGGTTATGACAAAATGAATTTATCGATTGGCGCGTTACACTTTTTGGCCCTCCACTGTTAAAGAGCTTACCACGCCCATCTGTGACACGCAGATCTATCTATTCCAGATTTGTGTGTACGGTAGTGTGGCATTCTTGCTGAAAACAATGCTACCAAGCCGCTTTGAATTATTAGCAAGGCAATGCGTAAAAATTGATTGAACACATCGCAGTGCTTGCTAACACAGTTACTACAGTACAATTATGGTTGTAAGATCTTGCGCCATCTGTCCGCCTCACTCACCTTCATTGGCACTGAAAATTTTGTTAAGCGTGAAAGTTAATGATTCGGAGGGGGCTATGCCTAATCTTAGATTATTTCTACTAAAACTGTTACATTTCCGCGTTCAGACAGGGAAGCGAAATACGCAAAGCCGTTCACCAGAAACAGTAGCAACACACGAAATAACAGGCTGAAGTAGCGCTTAATGTGTATAATGTACTAGGACCAGTTCTGGCCCTAAGGGATCCCAGCTGCACCACGGTTTATTCTATTGTGGTGCCCGGACAACCCCGGCTTCCACGACTCCCCGGTGATCTATGCGATGACCTAAGGGAACCGCTTAGCTTAGCAGGCTGCCGGCGGGTTAACCAGGGTGTTCGGCCTGGCCCCTATAATGGCCCATGTGTCTAATGGTATGAGGTCCCCCGAGGGAGAGTCAACCCTTAAGCCTGCTTACAGGTAATAAGGCTGACTCGCCTTTCCCTCATTATCCACCCGATCTCCTAAGTGGGGTTCTCCGGTTCCAGAGTGA
>JASANE010012969.1:0-54322 GCA_030248225.1 Trileptium ribeirensis
GGTTTACGATAGCTGTCAAAAATAAAAGTTGGGGGTTCTCCATTGGGCGCCCGGGTTTGACCTCAAAAAGTGGGCGTCAGAAGAACAACGCCGATTGGATGGCGACAAAATCGCCATGCTTCAGTATAGCAGAAAAATTTTGAAGCGACGACTACCACGTCGTCTCTTCGAATCAGTTCGACTTCGGCAGCGCGGAGTTCGTCGACTTTACTGACCGGCTCCGACGCTTTTGTTTTATTGTATTTATTTCGGAAAACATTTTCGACTTTCCCGTGCTTTCTGCTTTTTGTTTTTGGTTCGCGTGTGGAATGGAGGTCGATCGTTGGAGGACTCGCGTAGACACCTTTCGTTGTGCAAAAGCGGAGCCAGCTATTGCTGTCCCGGATCAAAGGTTGTAAGTCCGAGAGAGAACTGAATAAATGGGGGTTTATTTTCCCCAGAGCAAAATGTAACAGACCGTTGAAATTTGAACGATTGTCGCATAATTCCACCTCCGATAGCTGGACCAGACGCCCGTTAGAGGACGTCATGTTTTTCATGTCATCTGAATACATTTTTACCTGTTCCTTGACTAGCCTCCTCGAGTCGAGTTCCGTTTAGGCATCGCGATCGAATGCACGGGGGGGGACGTTAGGTTGGTGAACAGATCAGTCGAAGTCATTCTTATTCCCCGTGGTCATAGGTAAGGCGAATTAATAATGGACGCTTCTCGTCTACGTGCTTTTACACTACTTATTACTCGTGTAGTTAGGGCTGTCGAATTTTCCCTAGCAGACCACGGTAAAATTTACTGATAGAACCATAGGAATTTGCTTGTTTCTCTTTGCTTGGAGTTATGGTTTTCCAAATTTCAGCTTAGTGGACTGTTCGATGCTCATGCCGCTGCTTGAGCTCGGACATTACTTTGCAGTTAGGGACTAAGAATTAGCCTCCGTTGTGCGTTAGAAAGCCCTGAAAATTTATTTTGTCAGATTGAGTTAAGAAAATTTGGGGGAAATACAAAAGACAAAAAACAAATTCTAGGACTCTCAGTCTGAGCCTAAGGTATTGGCACTCCGAAAGGAGCGATTTTAAGATGGCGTTTACACGGTTTTGCCATTGTTTGATTTGTTCGCCAGTAAGACTTTTAATACCAGCCTCGTAGAAGGATCAACTGCTGACCCCGCTAGTCCTCGATACAAACCTTCCCATGTGATCGCCCCGCCAGGCTTACTCCGAATTCGGCTTGGCCCGACCATTAAGTTTACGAACGTTCGACTCGAGAAGCACACGTGGTTAACCCTTAACGGTAGGAACGTCGTACACTACCTGCTTCCAAAATGAATCGACAGCATGACTAGGAACTAAAAAATCGGCCGCAATAAACGTTTTCAAAGGCACGTTAGGAGGCCCAGCGTTTTGGAATGTAACCACAATACCCCCATCTTTAGCAAAAGAAAATCGCGACCTCTCGCGAACCATTTTGACCCCAAACCTAGTGAGTGCAAAACTCCGTTTTCTTTTTGGAGCGACTTGATCGCTGAGTTTAAGCAGTTTTTAGTTTTTATCCCTGGTTGCCCGTTAGGCTATGTACCTGTGTATGCTATTGCTCTGAGTTTGGTCGCTTTTGCCTTCTCTCCTTTTCCATATTCCCGTTTCAAGTTTCGATCCTGCACTGGGAAATTAAGCCCGCTGCAGAAATTTCAAGATTGACCATTCTCTCGAAAATTACCAATAGGTCCGACAAAATTCATTAAAATTTCGATGTTAACTCGACTGCACAGTTTTGATAGGGCATTTGAGACACTGTAAAATTTCTATACGTACAGTGTAATAAGGTCTTAGGGTAAGATAGAGAGAAGTGAGAAGAAAACAAAGACAAAAGGAAACAACGGAAAAGAAAAGGAACAGGGAAAACCCAGCCAAGAAACAACAACAAAAAAGAGAAAAAGGAAAGGGGACGCAGATGCGTCCTAGGCGAAACACCCCATGTCCCTTGCGCCAAGACCAAGCGCACTCCAAACTCAGGCCCGACTATAGAATTAGCCTAGGCGCCATCATTCGCTCAAAACCCGTAGAACAGCGGCATTGGTCGCCTAGGACCTCGTACAAAATGGTAGTTGCCCTTGCAGGCAACTACTTTGGCACTTGAAAAATTACTAGGGACGACCATGCTAAAGGATTAAACTGTGTCCCCAGCGAGTCTAACGTAGTTCAGTTGGTATTCCGCCTCCAAAATCAACCGCATCGTCTCAGGCCAAGCATTTACGGAATTTCAGGAGCTCATTTATGGAATTTTAGGACAAGGAGCCGGATCTCAGTTCTCCTTGGACTGCGGACGGCATCGAAAAAAAAAAGGAGCGATTATCATTTACCATAAGGTCCGCCTTAAGGACGAAACGTAGTGAGGGATTCGATAAGGATTCTAGGTAGTATTTGTGGGACTAGGACGACGTCGGACGGAGTTTTCAACGTTTGACTCCCCCGTTGACGCCTTGTTGATTGAACCATGCGCTTCGGCATCGGTTAGCTTGTGCTCTGAGTAATTATACACGCTTTACCGTTTCATAATGAGTATCATAACTGCTTTCGTTGACCTTACTGTGTTTTACTTTGTATTGTATGTCCACGTTTTCGTACCCCGACTCATGCCCCTTTGTTTACGGGATTCAGGCAGTAAACGAAACGAGCCCCTTTTTAGTTTATAACCGTCGCAATGCGGATAACCCGGCGCGTGATTAAGAGCGAATTCAGAAGCACGCCAGAACACAAAACCCGAGCGATAGCTGACTGTAGTTGACGTTCTACGTCGAACCTACCGGGGTATAGATTTTGGCCCGGTATGTCCGGTAACGCGTTCGCTCACGCCGCCTCGCTCCCCTACTGGACGCGGACAAGGGAATGAACGGGTACGACGATGTCAAGCTTTGTTGTTTAGGATTATGCTCTATTTGCCCGTCTATACGTTGACACTGTACTATACTTTAGAAATAAAATCTTGAAAATCATTTAACGTGTCCTGTGTTGTTTATCTCCGGCGTAATCCGTACGTCCGAACGGACGGGCCAGCCCCGCGTGCCACGGCTTGACGGAGGGAATGTTCCAAGCCCTGACACGTGCGGTTCGCCATGAATATCGGTACTCTTAAATGATAAAATTATAGCGAGAGAGGTCCGCGTCATTATCTACTGGACTCAATCATAGAGCTATCATATTCAGGTGAAGTACAAAGTTTGTTCGGAAAATTTTATCACTAGATACTAAGGCAGTCCAGATACCCCACCGCAAAATAGATACCCCCCGATGTTAAACTCTCAGGGCATGTCGGAACCCCTGTGGGGGCCACATAGGCTATAACAAATTAAGTATTCGATCAAGGATCAACTGAGTGGAACTCAAAATTCGTCTTGTTAAATAAAACTATCCCGCATTTTACTTTAGGTCACGCTAGATAAAACAACTTCCGTTAGACTTAGGACAGGGAATATCGGTTTGACATTATGACCTGTGAGCAGGTTTCGGTGTCAACCTCCCTGGGGGACCTCAGCAATCATGCCAAAATACTAGACACGTGCGCAACCAATCGGGCGGGGTCCGAACACACCCCGTGAAGCGCGCCTGCGGCCTGCTAAGCTCCGTAACTTCTTGGGTCTGACCAAGCAAGGTGGCTAAAATAGAAAACTTAGGGTCCGCCCTTGAGGTTATGATAGCCGGGGTCGTATGGGCATGGTGTTAGGAAGTTGCGCCATGCAGCTGCGTCACCGTTATTACATATACATATGCAGTTGCAAAATGAACAGCTTTTTTCGATTGTGGTCATATAGGGCTGGTGAAAGAGCAGCGCCATTACACTGGCTTAGCGACAGCCTATACACATGACTTGTAAAATAAACAGTTTGTTTCGATTGTGTTCACATAGGACTGGTGAAAGGGCAGTGCCAGTACACTGGCCTAGTAACAGTCTATGCACATGACTTGTAAAATAAACAGCTTGTTTCGAATGTGTTCACATAGGGCTGGTCAAATGGCAGAGCCATTACACTGGCCTAGCGATAGCCTATACATATGCAGTTGCAAAATGAACAGCTTTTTTCGATTGTGGTGCCATATTGCTGGTGAACGAGCAGCGTCGTTACACTGGCCTAGTAACAGCCTATACACATGACTTGTAAAATGAACAGCTTGTTTCAAATGTGTTCACATAAGGCTGGTGAAATGGCAGTGCCATTACACGGGCCTAGCGATAGCCTATACATATGCAGTTGCAAAATGAACAGCTTTTTTCGATTGTGGTCACATAGGGCTGGTGAAAGAACAGTGCCATTACACTGGCTTAGCGACAGCCTATACACATGACTTGTAAAATAAACAGTTTGTTTCGATTGTGTTCACATAGGGCTGGTGAAGGGCAGTAGCATTACACTGGCCTAGCGATAGCCTATACACATGACTTGTAAAATAAACAGCTTGTTTCGAATGTGTTCACATAGGGCTGGTGAAAGGGCAGTGCCATTACATTGGCCTAGCGATAGCCTATACATATGCAGTTGCAAAATGAACAGCTTTTTTCGATTGTGGCCACATAGGGCTGGTGAAAGAGCAGTGCCATTACACTGGCCTAGCGATAGCCTATACACATGACTTGTAAAATAAACAGCTTGTTTCGAATGTGTTCACATAGGGCTGGTCAAATGGCAGAGCCATTACACTGGCCTAGCGATAGCCTATACATATGCAGTTGCAAAATGAACAGCTTTTTTCGATTGTGGTCACATAGGGCTGGTGAAAGAGCAGCGCCATTACACTGGCCTAGTAACAGCCTATACACATGACTTGTAAAATAAACAGCTTGTTTCAAATGTGTTCACATAAGGCTGGTGAAATGGCAGTGCCATTACACGGGCCTAGCGATAGCCTATACATATGCAGTTGCAAAATGAACAGTTTTTTTCGATTGTGGTGCCATATTGCTGGTGAACGAGCAGCGTCGTTACACTGGCCTAGTAACAGCCTATACACATGACTTGTAAAATAAACAGCTTGTTCCGATTGTGTTCACATAGGGCTGTTGAAAGGGCAGTGCCATTACACTGGCCTAGTAACAGCCTATACACATGACTTATAAAATAAACAGCTTGTTTGGAATGTGTCCACATAGGGCTGGTGAAATGGCAGTGCCATTACACTGGCCTAGCGATAGCCTATACATATGCAGTTGCAAAATGAACAGCTTTTTCGATTGTGGTGTCATATTGTTGGTGAAAGAGCAGCGCCATTACACTGGCCTAGTAACAGCCTATACACATGACTTGTAAAATAAACAGCTTGTTTCGAATGTGTTCACATAGGGCTGGTCAAATGGCAGAGCCATTACACTGGCCTAGTAACAGTCTATGCACATGACTTGTAAAATAAACAGCTTGTTTCGAATGTGTTCACATAGGGCTGGTCAAATGGCAGAGCCATTACACTGGCCTAGCGATAGCCTATACATATGCAGTTGCAAAATGAACAGCTTTTTTCGATTGTGGTCACATAGGGCTGGTGAAAGAGCAGCGCCATTACACTGGCCTAGTAACAGCCTATACACATGACTTGTAAAATAAACAGCTTGTTTCGATTGTGTTCACATAGGGCTGGTGAAAGGGCAGTGCCATTACACTGGCCTAGTAACAGCCTATACACATGACTTGTAAAATAAACAGCTTGTTTCGATTGTGTTCACATAGGGCGGGTGAAAGGACAGTGCCATTACACTGGCCTAGCGATAGCCTATACATATGCAGTTGCAAAATGAACAGTTTTTTTCGATTGTGGTGTCATATTGCTGGTGAAAGAGCAGCGTCGTTACACTGGCCTAGTAACAGCCTATACACATGACTTGTAAAATGAACAGCTTATTTCGATTGTGTTCACATAGGGCTGGTGAAGGGCAGTAGCATTACACTGGCCTAGCGATAGCCTATACATATGCAGTTGCAAAATGAACAGCTTTTTTCGATTGTGGTCATATAGGGCTGGTGAAAGAGCAGTGCCATTACACTGGCCTAGTAACAGCCTATACACATGACTTGTAAAATAAACAGATTGTTTCGATTGTGTTCACATAGGGCTGTTGAAAGGGCAGTGCCATTACACTGGCCTAGTGCGAGCCTCATAGCGGGGACAGTTCTCGGGGCCTTGCGGACGAGAGGGTTACACTGGCCTAGTAACAGCCTATACACATGACTTGTAAAATAAACAGATTGTTTCGATTGTGTTCACATAGGGCTGTTGAAAGGGCAGTGCCATTACACTGGCCTAGTAACAGCCTATACACATGACTTGTAAAATAAACAGCTTGTTTCGAATGTGTTCACATAGGGCTGGTGAAATGGCAGTGCCATTACACTGGCCTAGCGATAGCCTATACATATGCAGTTGCAAAATGAACAGCTTTTTCGATTGTGGTGTCATATTGTTGGTGAAAGAGCAGCGCCATTACACTGGCCTAGTAACAGCCTATACACATGACTTGTAAAATAAACAGCTTGTTTCGGATGTGTTCACATAGGGCTGGTCAAATGGCAGAGCCATTACACTGGCCTAGCGATAGCCTATACATATGCAGTTGCAAAATGAACAGCTTTTTTCGATTGTGGTCACATAGGGCTGGTGAAAGAGCAGCGCCATTACACTGGCCTAGTAACAGCCTATACACATGACTTGTAAAATAAACAGCTTGTTTCGATTGTGTTCACATAGGGCTATTGAAAGGGCAGTGCCATTACACTGGCCTAGTAACAGCCTATACACATGACTTATAAAATAAACAGCTTGCTTCGAATGTGTTCACATAGGGCTGGTGAAATGGCAGTGCCATTACACTGGCCTAGCGACAGCCTATACATATGTACCTGCAAAGTTTACGATAAATGTTAGACTTTATGCTTTGTGCAATTACAACAGTACTACCTGCATTCCACATACGCCACTCAGCTTAGTGGAGGAATCAGTATATTGCACCAGAGAGCGCACCACTTATGCAACTTTTTAGGACAAATTTCGAGCTATTATGATGAAAAATTTTAGCCGAGTGTACCTGGGTTGTTCTTTTTGTTTGCAGGGTTCATGATCTCAAATCCGGTAATTGCTAACAAAGTACATATAAATTCAAATAAAACTCAGGAATTATGAAGATAAACAACAACTCGTTCTTCCAGGGTACAACTTATAGCAGCAAACCTTTATGCCACATTGAAAACTAATGATGTTATATCCATGGTTTACGGCCAGTATGTTTTAACAGCCACATATGTCTTGGTATACAACGAGAAATCCTAGCGATGCTAAATGTTGGTATTTATTTCAATACGGAATATTTATGCGGATACAACTATCTTATTTATTTGCTATATTTCTATTTCCTTCCAACTTCCGTCGGTAGCTGGACTTATTTAAGCAGGATTCGATTACTAGTGCAAATGCTTATTTATTAATCTACATGGGGATAAACATACCTTAGCAATGAAAGTTGGTAAACAGCCGCGTAACATTTGACAATAGTTTAAAGTGTTCACTTCAGTATTTTCTGACGCTATCTATTTAGATACGAATTTCTAAATCTATACCTTGCCTTATTTCGTCTACATTCATTTGCCGCTACTTTACCTTGCGTAACTTTGCAAATGCTGAATTTGTAGTTGCTCATGATGACGTTGCTAAATATCATCTGGGGACCATCGTTACTAATCGACACCAATTGATACTAGAATCTGTTCGAATAAGCATGGGCTTACTTAAACGAGGATTATTTTCATTTCACACAGCAACGGAAGCTGGAAGGAAATGTGCCGCCTAATCTGGCTAGTATCATTTGCCGTATGACAATTTAAGTGGTGTTATTGCAGCAATAGTAAATTTTCTCTTTAATATTCCTATTTATTCCTGCTGTATATAATTATATGTAATTAAATCAAAGTAATCAATTGGTTGAGCCTTGCTACCAAATTTTTACTGCTTATATGACAGGATATATAGGATTCCAACCGCAAGTAACACGCGCCGCGGAGAGAAATAACACAGATTATGCTAGTCTACGTTTACTAACTATTTCGGAATCCAAACTAAGCCGCTGAGGAGCCTTCAAAATCGCAGAAAGGCAATAATATAAGAGCAATGCATCATTGCAACATACCGAATATTAACGGCCCTTATAAAAAAACTACAAAACAATGTATTTTTGTCTCTGATATCCTAAAAGTCGTAAACTTTCGAAATCTGTAGCTCAAAACTTTCAAGGATAAGAAATTCAGGGTTTATTATTCGATTTGTATGTTCCTAACACTTGCCATATTAGATACATTCCATAAATATACTTATTCGTCGTATTTAGCAATCACGTAGACATTATCTCTAGAGACAACTACTTCAATCAGTTCGGAAATGTTACGTTTTGCCACAGAATTAATGTCTCACTAAGCCTATTTATGATAAATGCAGTCTGATTATATGCGTAGAATGTTTCAGCTGATTTTTTGACTCCATATAATATACAGCTCGGGTCCCAGTACCAGCTGTACAAGGTATTTATCGCTCAATGTGCCGTTTCAGTTTTACTTTTAGCTCAAAATCTATTTTTAGCTCACCTTTTCGCCAAGTAGACTGAAGTATACTTTTATATAGGTGATTAGGACGAACCAGTGCCAGGTCTAATGGCAGCTTGTTGGGGTCGACAGAAGAAACTAACCTTTTTCTTGAACGGATGAAGTATCCAATTTGTATTATCCATAGCTGAATAACTATCAGCTATGACAAATGCGGTTTGTGAATATGTTATTGTTTCGGCAAATTCTGTATAATCACTTCGGTCGCTCTTATCCGCCCAAGTGTTTAGGCTCATATCATATTGACCTGCAGCTATTGCTCCAAAATCACCGTTATTCCAGGTGCCGTTAATTTGTTGTGCTTCCGGCGACTGCGTGATAGTAAAAGTGAAACCCAGTATTTTAGCCAAAATATAAATGTACTCAACGTCAATGCCCGGATCCGTACAATGTTTGCTATGAGAGATGTCTGTAAAAACGCAGTTGGATACAAACGGGTCGCCACTGTGACCGGTAAGATTTAAATGTACTCCAGTTAAATCCTTTGCTGCCTTAAGCTTGAACGGTTCCATTCTAAAGTATGAATACTGATTGTTCGTTTCAAGGATTAGCAGCTTTTAACAGCACTGATTGCATTACATTAGAACTTCTAAAATTATATAAAAGTTACAGGTAAAAGCAGTACGGCAGTATAAATAGAAATAAAATCTTTAGGACGTACACATATGCTTAGGCAATGTACTGAAATTTACTTTTCCGACCATCATTGAGCCTTGATACTCTAAATTCGTAAAATGCACCATTTTTCTATCAAACAAATAGCTATATAGTACAAGAAGAAAGCCCATAACAAAGTAATCCAGGAAACAATCCGTATAGTCCCTGGTTTACGCCTTTTAATGCTTTTTAAACTCGGCTATGTTTAAACTAAAGACGCGCCGCCAACAGTAGTTTAAACGAGTTTCTATCCGTTTCTGAATGGTATCTCGTGGCGTTTTAATTGATCTTTGAGTATAGAGAGTGAAACGAACGAAGCGGAAAACGGGTCAAAGGGACCCGACAAATCGCATAGTCTATTGTACGTCGACATCCAGTGCAGGTATCTGAGGCAGATTGGGCACGTTTTGTAGAGCAGATAAGCTTGTATAAGACTCTATTGAACATCTTGTTAAGAGCGGTTTTTAGATTTAGGATTTGGCCCAAAACGTTTTTAAAAAGTAAATGAACACATGATGTCCAAAATGATAACGTGCTATTGGTTTCATTTTATACAGCAATTGATAATCTATATATATGCACATGGTGTGCTGTTATTTTGATTATTTCATGGGTTCGGTGAAAACTAACTGGCCTTTGAATTGACCCATAGGACCCAAAACACGACAAAAACAGCGATATCTCGGCAAACGCTCGAGCTATACGGGAGGTATTCTAATTTTTCCGTGCAATTTATACCCTATGTACCTGAATGTTGTGAGTTCTTAAATATACAAAAGGTTATACCACCTTGCTCAACTATTCATATATCATAGCTGATATTCTGCCTTTATATCATGTGAGAAGGAATATATTCCAGGGTATATATATTTTAAAAAACGTCGTGCAGTTTTAGTTTCATATAACAGTACTTGTTGAAGTTTTACAGTAAATCAAATCTATCTTCTGATATGACAACACAAACTCGATTTTTAAAGAGTTGTGCTATATATTAGTTTTGGAAATGTTTTAACAACACTGGATGTAGACCGAAAAATTTATACCTATTATTTTACGGTAAATATTTGACAAACGTGCAGGACAAGTTTGAATAGACGAATTTTATTCGTGGACTCGGCCAACTACTAGATTCAGCTACTGTCCAGTACACAGGCATATCCAGAAATTTTTGACGCGGAGGCTGGGACCTCATCCGATCCTTGATCAACAAATTTTTCTAACACTGTTTAACTTTTTTCTAGTTTTTAAAAGCTTAACTTCAATTTGACAAAGGAAGAGGAGAGCTTGAGCTTCCCCGCTCCCTTCAGATTTGCTAGTGGTTCAGCATCTGGTTGTTTATTTCGCTGCTATAATTCTATGTATAGAAGAATAAAAATAAAATTCTGAAATCAGAAGCGTTTAACAATGAAATCCTCAAAACAAATGCGGCAGATTTTAGCTATATCTTAAGCCATAACCCATGCTGGGAATAGTGAATACGGCGTTAAGCAGTATCCCTGACAACCATGATTGCAAACTAATATTGTATTAACATCGATTATCATCAATAATAAATTAACGATATGTATTTACGAACCGTACATAATGCTACTTAGATTTGCTAAAATCGGCTCCTTTCATTTCATTTATAATACCGAATGTTCCTCCAGTTGTGATGCTGATATCTTTGCAACACAATTATGTGTTAAAGACTGTCAAAGAATATAAAAGACAGATGCGAAGTGTATGTGATTGCTTAAGATATAATGTTTGGAGTCGACAGGTCTACGGTAATTGTGTTGAAAAAATAGAAGGCCTCCGAGTTATAGGTTTGACAAACTTTGTCAAAACCAACGGCAAATTTCTGTAGCAAATTCAGTTTTAAACTGATTATAGAACGCCGCTCGCCACAGATTGTGTGTGCCTAATGATAATTTGTAGCAGCACTGATAAAAATAAAGTTTATTTTTTACGGCTTGATTTTAAACAAATCACGATACTCTGAATTTCGGTTTGTTGTTTCGAATCCAGCGGTGCAAAATAGTTTTGAAACTCTTTATTTATTAAACTGACATTATAGGCAACCGAAATATTGTCATGGAAATTCAGTATTTAAGTAGTATCTATGATATGACCAATGAAAAATGTAAGCATTAATACGACAAAATACTATCTTCTAGGCTGATGCAAGATCGAGGAAACTCAACTTTGAGTTGAAGCCTGTCAATGTCACACAAACACAAAACTTTAATATTTTGCTTGTTCGCGTTGAAGCAACAGCTGATTTAACACAAGTTTCAATTAAAAAAACTGTGGTGTAATGTAATACGCCCGATAGTCTTATCTAGTAAGCCAATGTCATGTCGTCCATTATTGACAAAGTTTGATAATAACGCAAAAAGCTACGCGCTCTTGATATAATATTCCTCTTACATTGATTATCGAAAAATTAACAAACATAGAAAGCTATCGTTATAGTTTGTTACGTGAAGCCGTTCACATGGAAATGGTGATACCAAAAGTACATGTGTTCAAATTTGGCAGAAATCGAATATATATTAATATGTAACAGCTGTTTCTGCCTTGTGGTTGTGAAATTGAAAAATGCGTAGTATACTCTTCCTCTATTATGTAAGAACAACTATGAATTGCACTATAAAAATTGAAAGTTAAAAATTTGATGTTTCAAAGAAGTTACCAAAATTTTATTACTTATATAGCACTTGTGGTACTTACAATGTTGCATAAACCCGTAGTTCGAAACTTTAAATTGCAGCATCTGTAATTTTAAAATGGTTAGGATGATATCTCGAACCGTTTTCATTAAAATTTTCAGATTTACGTCTGCATTAATTAGACCGGTTTGGCTCAAAATTTCACAGTGCAAACGACTAAAGTTAGCATACATGTGACTTCAGAAATCGCCCTTATGCGGATAAATGGCTTTTACTATTGCCTCTTTCAGCGCAAATTATTTTGGTCTCTACCTATGTGAATATGGAAGTATGATAACTCATAACCTGGAATTTGACGAACTGAATTAAATTGCTTAAGTTATTAATTGGAACATAAATGAGCTTGATTTTCTCCGGTTTCCCACTAAGTTTACACAGAATATGGTGTTGTTGTGTAAATACTGTTTAAGCTTGTTTCAAATATTTATAGGATATGTCAGCTGCAATGTTATAAATGTTATATTCGTAACGTTCGCCAAAATTTAGTTGAAATATTTATAAAATATGCGCACCTATCTTACTCCTTGACTGTTTGACTAGCAAGGATGACGTAGTTGATGTATTTCTATCATTTTACCAACTCGTATTCTACCCATCATCTTGCAAAGCAACTAACCTCGCAAAAACTAGGTAGGATTGTTGCGAAAAGAAAATGATAACGATGACTAGTTTGTAATACATTCGATTGGTGCAATCCGTGCTTAAATGAAACTGCCGTAGCTGTGCCAAATACATATTATGGTAGCGTGTTCCACAATTTGAGGGGTCCGTGATGAAAAAGAATCGCCTGCAATCAAGCTTTGGGCCAATCTAACCTTTAGGGGCGGAAGTGAAATGCATGCCATGCCGTTATCGATGTACTAAGCCTAAGCCTTAGTCCTAGGCTAAGTTAAGGTCCCTATATGAGCCATGTACTAAGCCTAAGCCTAAGTCGGGGGGTTGCCGCCCCCCGAACCCCCCGCTCTAAGCTGTTATTTTTCTAACGTTATAAGGTCGGGTCCCTAAAGGTGGCATGGGCTAGCTTTGGATTGTCTATAATATCCATCTTAACATTAAAACTTCTTGTTGTAGTACATCCAGGTTAAAAGAAATTGTAATCCAAGTCAATAAGACCTTTTCGAATCTTAAACATGAGTATCACGTCAGAACATATTCTTCCCGTTTCAAGTTTTTGGATACAGAGAAATCGGAGACGTTCGTTGTATGACCAGACTGTGATGAATGGGATTAACTTAGTGTCTGTCGTGCCGTTGAATACTTTCCAGCGCAACAATGTCGCTCTGATAATGTTGTGACCACTCATTGACAGCATGTTTTAGATGAGGACGAACGAGGCTCCGGTACACGACCGAGGCTTCGGTACACGACCGAGCAGATTGATTTATTCATATTTATTGTTTTTGGACGAAGAAGGTTAACAATTTTCTCTGCTGAGAGAGCGTCATTAGAGTAGTACAAAGACATCTTAAAGCTTCGATGAATGGTAACACCAAAATCGCGTTGATACTCAACCGTCTTTGAAATCATTTGTGGCAATTTGGTAGTTTATAGTTCGATTTCTGTCACCACAGTGCAGCCAAACAGTCTTCAGCATTCGAATATATAAAATATTTGTCGCAAAAATCACATAACCCATCAAAATCGCGTTGAAGATTTTCAGTGTCGATTTAGCTTGGCAGTTTGTTTATGCGCTGAAATAATTTAGGTCATCACCAAATTTGCCATCGATGCTGTCTAACTGAAGGTGAAAAAAGTAAAGGGTCAAAGACGGGACCTTGCGGACACCGCAATCGAACCTACACCACGAAGAGACGGTTGCTTTTATTCGGATTCTTTGACAACGACAGCAAAACAAAGATTTCACCCAACTCTTCTAATTAAGAGGGAAATCCTACATGAGTAACTTTACCGAAAGCCTTTTAGAAGTCTAGAGAGTTGCGTTTATCAATACATTTTGTGGCGAAGTTAAAAATTCTAATAGTTGAGTGGTGGTTGAACGCTACTTCATGAGAGCAATGTTGAGACATATATAGCAAACCTTGGGGGCTGAAGAAATCTATAATCGAGTCACGAAATACAGTCTTAATTAATTTGCTCACGGATGAGGTTAAGCTAAACTGGTCAGTAACCACCGCATTTGAATCGATTTCCCTTTTTATGGAACGGGACCACATCACCTAAAAGCCAATCGGGAGAAATTTCAGAGGAAGTTAGCCTTTCTGAAAAGAGATTAACAAAGGAGCTGAAAGTGATTGTCTGATACAAAATGAAAACTGATGGATAATGTTGTAAAGGCCATGTAAAGCTCCAAGTGCGCCTAAATATATTACCATGAATTTCATAAATGATATATTCAAAAACGTTCGACAAATTTTTTGAGAATATGTGACCTCAAATGTCAAAAAATACATATTCATGGACCGCGTTCATTTAAGAAGAAAAACAGTTAGCTTGTAACTAAAACCAATATTAGTTTATTACTTATATTCTGTAGTCATTTAATGTCATTTGCGTAACATTACCATGGTTAATGAGAAAATAAGATAGTAATGACAATGAGACAATGCAGTGAAAATCTAATCTCATCAATTGGTTCGACATTTTCACACAAGTTAAAGAAAATTGAATAGGTTGGAATATTTGAATATTAGGTACGAAAGTTGCAAACTGTATATCACAAGTAGTTTTGCTATACCTTGCAACCAACTATGTATCTTTTCAAATGTTTCTTATTGATATTTTTTTCTTAAAACCAAAATATTTTCCTAGCAGTTTCGGGAACATAATGTTATTTAAAGTTTACTAGCTGTAAATTTATTGTGCAAGGTATCCATGTTTTCCACAAAAGCGTACAGTACCTAATAACGCTGGTTAAATATAGAAATCCTCTCCTGAGAATGGTGAAATATAGGTTATTTGAAAATTGTATTTTAATTTCTTTAAAAGAAATCTAGTCGTAACAAACAAAATAACAACGTTACGTTGGCTTTAGTAGTTGTTAAATTTTGCGAGAAATAGATATTATACTCGAGTTTTTGACCAACCACGTGTATATTAATAATACCGGCAGAACTGAGCTGTTCAATGTGGCCATGCGGGTTATTTTAGCTCACTTTTCAGAGTAAGCAACAATAAGAACTGGTGCAGTTGCGTGCATTATGCTTTGGCAATCTCAAAGTGAGGTAAAATTGTAAACAATGCAAACGTTATTAAGCTGTGTCAGATTTAAATTTTTTTTACGATTAAATTTACTTATACAACTTATACTATAGTAATTTTTCACGTCTCATATCTTTTTAACATTCTAATCAAGAAGGCTTATCTTTCGATATTGTTTTATTGAAGAGCTTATATCATCTTATACGATCCTGTATAATTACGATACCATCGTTAGAAATCATATTTAAAAGTTATAATAAGTATAAATATAAACTGTTTTCTTTTGAATCTGTAAGTTTGAGGAGAAATCTCATTTGTTATAGATTATGTGCTACTGGTTACCATACTAAATAGGTGTCTAACATTTCCTTTTTCTTGGTAGTGGTACTGGTTATGGAAAATTACCCTATGTATATAAATCTTATGGAAACCATTGGAGCTGAGACTTGTTTCACGTATCGGTTTTATAGCTATGTTGGGATTGGCGAAGTGTTTTGCTTCATCTGTGGATCTAATACTTGCTTTCTTACGCATCATACATAAAAATTTTTATATCCCATATTCTCTCACCAATAAGGTTGACGGTTTTTTAGCTGATACACGGCTTAAGTGACTGCTATACGTCTAAGAACTCAATTAAACTTTTGTGTCGCAAAGCACAGTTGTCTTTCCGAATAGTTTTCCAAAGAGATAATAGCATAATATGTCAATAACAGTTAAAATATATCGCCTGGTCCGAGTTATAGCCGATAGATTTTTGCTATTGTGGATTTCGACATACACCACTGCTGTAACATTCCGAAAAAAATTTTTATATTATAATTTTTTTAATTTATACCATATTGCTTTAGCGACACTCTTGTCGTATAATGACTGTCTTAATCAAATGTTAAAGGCGTAGCTGAATCCATAACACCACATTGACACAAACTGGAACACTTGATTAACATAATTACAAAGCTATTAATTTGTCAAATTTTATTTATACATTGTTTTATTTTTTACACATTTTATACTATCTATCAGTTGCGGTTCCATAAATATGCCAAGATTTTTTGAGAAATAAAATCTCAGTTGCAAATTTTATTGATGTGAAACAATTAGATTTTAATGTGTAGACCAAGGTTTATGCGATTTTGTTGTTGTGTACGGCGCTGAAAACCAAAGCCGATCCTGATCTTTGTGCTGAAATCAATTTTAAATGGATTTTATTTCTAGTTTCATATCGTTAGTTTTCCATGACTTTTACAGATAGGTTAGAGGACATTTCCGCTCGGAGAAGGAAAATAATACCATAACCTGTTTATAACAACAATAATAATAAAAAATACGTGGTTAATCCTGTATATACCTCACAAATTAGTTTGAATTTTGACTTGCGTTGAACAAACTGTTCCCGAAGCGAGGACTCGAACCCGATCCGTTTGCCTTAAAGTTGTGCTATAAAACCTTTAAGCTGTGACGACGCTGTTGCTCGAAACCTTAGAGCGATTCATAACAAGAGCAAACAGCAATACGCAACCAAATGCACGCTACGCAACGAACTTGGTTAATATATAAATTACTACGTTTTGTATTTAAGTTGTATCAGAGCAACAACATTTAGTTAAATCGTTAACTCGTAAACTAGGTTGAGTTTGAATGCTAATATTCGCAACAGTAGTTATTAAACTAATATTTCATGCACAATATGAGACAAAAGTTGAAATTCGTGTGTAGGCGTCGACAAACAGTATTTATGCATTTTATTTAGAGTATTTTTCAACCCATATTTGGACGGACTGCTCAAAAAGATGATTGCTGATTTTAATTTTAGGAGAGTTTTCATTCTGATATGGTTAATTTACTTCTCCGTTTTCGCATGTTATCAGTTTCCACTACTTTTCATCTGTCCGTCTATAAACTGCTTATTGCTTTTTCTATGAATAATACTAACACATTGTGTATTATCTAATTTTTAAACCCAATAATATCAAATAAATTACTCATAGCAAGAGTGCATTACGGAAAAGTATGACACTTCTCTGCACTCACATGTTAGCCCGTGTTTGATGATACGAGCGTTTTCGGCCTGACCCCCCAGTTTCTGAGGAGGGGTCGAGATGCACTGCCCCAGTTTGTGGGAGGAGGGTAGCTCGGACCGCCCCCCCCCCAGTTTTTCTTGGGCGGGGGTTAGGTCGGGCAATTATTTCTGGGAGAGTCGGCTGAATCAGCAGCTGCTTATAAACCAACCCCCCAGAAATTGGGTGGAGGGGTCCGACGTACCCTTCCCCCCCCAAAAAAACTGTTGGGTTCCGAGCTGCCCACACAGAAACTGGAATAGGGTCATGCCGAAAACGCCCGTATCATCAAACACGGGCTGACATGTGACGGCGGGTGTCACACTCTTCCCTAATGTACTCTTGCTCATAGTAATCTAACAATTATTTTCAATTCAAAAAGACTCGAATATATTTTAGATTAAAAGCCTATGTTGACTAATTGTTAGGACGAAACAGAACTAAGTTGCACCGTTAGTATGCGTCCATAATATATCATCATTTCGCATTAATACAAAATTCTAAATGAAATCCACATACCGAAACATCTGGGAGTCCTGTGCTGAAAATTGTTTTAATACTTAACAAATGTTGATGCGAAATTAACAGAATTAAAGCTACAGTCTCCCTTTAAGAAACACTACATATAAATCCGCTTGATTTCTTGGAAACCTATTATATTCCACATGCCAAATTGACGCAAACCAAAATTACAATTATCCTCTTTACACTTCTTGCCGCACTGTCCGTGGGCCGGGCTATGTTCGAGAATGAAAACGAACCGAATCTCAATCACAGTTTTGGAACTTCGAACGAGCCGCGCCATCATTTTCAACCTACAACCAAATCCATCCACCACGTTTTAAGTCGGACATCGTAATCAAAACCCAAGTTCGTTACATATACATACGCGATGATTAAGTGTGTCCTCGTTCACACCGTGTTTTTGCCACTGCTTGAATTTGATATGAAGCAACATGCACAATGCGTTTTTGAAGTGAAAGTTACCAGAGTTGTAGTAGTTAATGCTTTTAAAACATAGTAATTTGTGGTCATATGTTCAACATGATACCCGGGAGCGTGGTCTAAGTAACATATTAACGATATTAACGTCAACGATAGTTCTACCTGCAAATATCCGCGATTTGGAACAAACTTAGTAAATTTGCGTTATGAAGACTCTGTCTTCATGAGGTACTTTATAGACATAGCTTGTAATTAGCTTACAAAGGCTCGAATTTCACAGTGAAATTTACACTAAATATCGCATCATACGCCGGTCGTTTTTTTTAACGGAACTTGACAACATCGCGCATTAATTTTTCGGCGCTGTTTGGACTGGGGGGGGGGAATCAGCAAATGGTCGCACGCCGATGAAATTGGTACCAATCGACTCAGCTCGACGAGCTGAGTTCAAAAATACCGCATACGACCATTTTCAGAAAAAAATTTTGTCATTTTTTTCTGTTTTTACCCGATGGTCCCACCTGTGAAATGTCACCTGAAAATTTTGAAACAAAATTTTTTTGCAAAATAGACCGATGCACCTAGATCGATCCAGCATTACAGGAGAAACTCAATGGTACCATTCATATCGATATAGCTGGCCTCCATCTGAAGTTATCCGCAAGAACAGTTAACCACTTCGGAAGTAACCCTTTGGGAACGCTCGATTGATCGATTGATGATTTATTTTCCATTTTTTGTATTTTACAGCATAATATTAAGCTATGGCAGCAGGTGGCAGACCTCAAAATACTAGATTTAACATTTCGCCCCTTAATACTATACTTCCTGAACCTGATAACAATTTGCGCATGACCTATAACCAAATGGTGCGTAGAACAAGCACATATGAAGATACTATTGTTCTGCTTGCCCAGTGGAGACTTATCGCTAACAACCAACAATGTACATGTGGCGACGCGATGTATATGGCTGCGCGTAATGACCTCGCGCGCCTTGACAAGTACGAATGACGCTGTAAAAATTGCCGAGCCAAATTGTCTATTCGAAGCGGCTCATTTTTTGCCGGTCAAGGGATCACATTGGAAACGACACTCGTGATCATTTTCGGTTACATCACCAACTTGCCGTCAAACTTCATTCGCTTGCAAACAGGGCGTCGCTACAGATATAATTACGAACTGGTACAACTACTGTAGGGATGTCGCTGTGGCTCACGACCGTGTTCATTGGCAAAACAGCATGTTGGGTGGCCCCGGTATCGACGTAGAAGTTGGCGAGTTGAAGTTTTTCGACAAAAAAACCACCTCGGCATGCCACGTCGTCAGCCTAGTTGGGTGGTGGGCATGATTGAACGACAAACGGGCAAGTGTCTACTTTTCCCTGTCCCCAATCACACCATCAACACAATGTTGCCTCTAATATTTCAACATATCCGACCGGAAACCCGCATCATCACCGACAGCTTCTAGACCTACATCCAAGGACTGCGCCGCCTACCTAGCCCCCAGCAATATACTCATACCACGGGCAACCACCATAACCGCCAATTCCTTTATCCCCACAATCCCGACGCCCATAAGCAAAACATTGATGGTCTCTGGGAAAATTAGAAAACCTTCATACGGCGATGCCAAGGTGTTCCTCATGGCCTATTCCAGCGAACACTTATTGAATTTCAATGGCGACGACAATTCGCTGAAAATATTGTCGGTGCACTCATTGTCCAAATCGGAAACATGTATTGCGTCTAGAAGTTAGTTCCAATGTCTGTAATACTTTTCTTATAGAGTTCTAGATTGAGCCTAACATAATAAGCCTAAGCCTAAGCCTTAGCCTAAGCCTAAGCATAAGTCTTAGACTAAGCCTAAGGCTTAGGCTAAGCCTAAGACTAAGCCGGGGGTTCCCGCCCCCGGACCCCCGCACTAAGCCGCTGCGCTGGCTAACTGCAACGGTTTTGAGTGCACAGTACTGGTGCTTCCTCGCCTGCGTTTGCAGGTGCAGTATTTCCGGATACCCTAACCTAAGCTTCAAGCTTACCCTAAAACTGAACCCTGTCTAAACCTAATTTCCAAACATCAACATATCCATTTTTCGCTTTCATTTCCGATATCAGGAGCCATATCTTCTTGTGACGGACAGTAATCGTCACATATTATGCACTTATAGCACATTGCAGTTTCTATAAAATATCCAAATTTGAGCCCAATCGGTCAATCGAACCCAAAGTTATATCCAAAAAGGTCCAAAAACCCTCTCCTGAACCCCTTTGAAGAGCTAAAGCCCTGAAACCTGTTCCATTGGAAAGAGCAGGAAAAACTGGTCCATGGGGGGTTAGGGGCGTGACGATCTTAAGACGAGCTTCAGGAAAAATTTGTCAAAAAAGCCTCTATACCACAAAAAATCCAAATAAAAAGAACAATATTTTAGCATCATCAGGAGGTTATACCTGAAAAGGGGCGACCCTGATCTCGAAGAGATCTCTTTGGGGGGTAAGCGATCATTAGGGGTCCAGAGACTATGGGGGCTATACTGAAAAGATGGTGGGCGCCTTCTCTGATTTTCCCCCCTCAGCACAATCAGTGCATGTGCACTAGGCAATAAAATTTTATATAAACATTTGGGATGTTGTAAACCGTTTAATGCGATTTTTAGCGGGATAGAGAACGGCAAAATTTTCAGTTTCCGCATTAATATGAGCGGATAACACGAACACATTTACCACGGAATACTTTTGAATGATGAGCGAACACTAGCAGTTGATTTTGTGAAACCATCCCATAACCATATTGGGCGATGCGTTGCAACATAAGCAAATTATTCATGATCTGATAAAAGTCGAAGAGAATGTCCCCAAATCGAGAGTATGTAACTATTATTTTGAATAACTGATCAGTTCAACTATATAAACACAGTGATAAGTTTTAATTTATATTTATACACAGATAATTCGGCGAAGCTATGCATTGTCTGATGAAACACATGCATGCGTCTTGCGTTCAGTGCATCTGTTTTTTATTTTGTATATGCCCGATCAAATATATATCTTATACACCACCATCCTGTGGGATGCTGGTAAATAAGAACAAACACAATAATCTGGATTATTAGCTACGTAATAAAAAGATATATATTTACGCCACAGGATATAATAACAGAAAAGCTTAGTGGAAATTTAGTTGGATTCTCTACGTCATACTTACAGCTAATAAATAGCTAAAAGTAGTCAAAAGGCAAAACTAGGCGATTATATCTCCGCAAATAAAACTTAAGTAATTGCCGCAGTCCCAGCAGTCGCTATTACGGTTGAAGACAAACTCAGCAATTATTTACAGAGATAACGAAACCTCTTTGAAAATAGTAGGAATTAATGGCTTCATACGCTTGGATCCTTCGGTTGTGAACACTTGAATAATATGTAATTCGCTCAATATTCACTCTGCGTATAATTTCTCAATATTAGAATCCTCAAATAATTTGTTCAAGTGTGATTTAGTCGTTTTTACGTGCGATCGTGCTTTGTTATATTTATAGTATGTATAACAATAAGTTCTACGAAAAATGTGAAAAGAGACAGACTAAGGCCTGCGAAAAGAACGACAAAAAGAAACGAATAATGCTGGACGCTAAGAGGCAAACATATAGACGATTTCATTTTTTGACGATTAAAACTCCATTGATTAGCATAGTCGTAAAATTGTTTCGTTGTAATTTTTTCACTCATACCCCATTCTACAGCTGCATTTATTGCCGTATTAAACTGTTTAATGAAGGGAAAATTTTTGGGGAAAATGAAACTGTAAGGTTTTCTTACACTTGTATGAACTTTTATAGCTATTATTTTATCGAAATGGTTTTCGGCGATTGCTAACGCGGTCATAACATCGGTAAGAAAAAAACTTCCTGACGGTATTTCAAGTAACGCCTCTGTAATCCTAGCTTTGTAAACGGAATCGTTTTCAAATTGGAACGATTTGTAGTTTTTTGTATTCAACAACTCCTGAAATGGTCTTACAAGGCTGTCAGTCAAACTGTGTTCCGAGTATTCCTTCCAAAACATTTCACAGCTCTCAGCAGTTTGTCCCTTTAAACATGAAATCAATAGCTTCCGTTGATTTTTCACCCCGCTTTCCATGATTTCGTTTGCCGTAGTTGTTGATGGGTTCGGCATTGTATCAATAAGTAAAAACTTTAGGATGATGCCTTTGTAGATGTTCCAGAATACCGCATATGCTGAAATATAACAAAGCGTAAATGTCACTAGAAAGTACATTTGCCAAGATTTAAAATAATTGGAATTAGTGTTTGCGGTGCGTACAATATAGTGTGATTAAAAATATGCTTATACGGAATAAAGTGAGCGTAATAATAGTTCAAAATGATGTGGTTATAAATAAATATCAACAGTGTTTCGATCGGTGGTAGGAATACTACAAATTCTTGACACTGGGCCTCAGCCGATCATATAACAGAATCAGACCAGCACACAATCTCACTACTGAGCAGATCTCCGCACCAATATATGTTCATTGTGAACAAAAAAGTCTCGATGAAACATTGCAAGCTACATTTAATACAACCTTGCACCCAAATAACTATGTACCTATATTGCCAACTATTTCGCCTATAATCTGAAAAGTGAACCTGTTCCCGAATCATGGCACACCGTGTTCCAGGATGGGATAAAACATGCCAGAGTATGTTCGCGTATCTGAATGCTCAAAGTTGATTTTATTCGATTCAAATGGATCGAATCGGCAAAAGAGACATAATCACAGCATCATGCGGTCAAACCAATACATTTTCCAGCCATGTAGACCACGAACAGATAAAGTACCACTTTTCGTTCACGTGCAAAGTATAGACATGAGTTCCAACATTAACATGTTGATCGTTGTTGGTATCTGCCAACACTTTGATGTGCACCGGCAAACTTCTTCTTGGTGAGCGTCATTTTACGTCTCAACGAGAAACTAATTCCCAGAAATTAATCTATAGCAGCACAGCTGTTATTTTCAGCTATTGTTGGGCAACACGGCAAGTGTCGAATCCTAGACCTAGGCAGGCAGACTACAGAAAGTCTGTACTATATTTAGTGCTGGGAACGAATAGCTTTGAGCAGTAGAAGGCGAATATTCACGAATATTTGTTTTATAATAAACATATATGCTACATGCTTAAATATCAAAACACCTTACTAGACGGCACAAAGTCCTTTCATGTTGGTTGTAAGCAATTATATACATAAAAAGTTCCAGTGGTAGGTTTAATTCGCTTGATATACAGGAGTAAATGTACAGACTAAGACCGATGGAGCGACGGCACATGACATCTGAACAACGACTTTTGGGACTATCAACGACAGGAAATTGCTAACGGCCCTAACGATCATCCGAGGGATTTGCGGCAGTTAACGGCCGAAAATTTGTTAACGATCGGCTGTTGCTGGGCTGTTTAATACCGGCCGACACATTCATGGCAGTTGCCCAACGATATTCTCAGCAATAACAGGACAATTGATTTTTTAGTGCCAAGAACAAGATGATGAAAATTTTCGAAATTTACCAATCATAAATTATAAGCACGGATCATGGAGGCCTCTTGCATTCTCTATACAGCGTTAAAACCTTTACTTTAATCGTATTCAACAATCCATAAAAAACGTCAAGTTTGCACGTAACAACACGCCGCCCATGATAGATATGTTTAAAACACGCGCTCTTAATTGTCTCAATACTTTACAAGATCGTTGTTCACGTGCAACGACGAATAAAATTACGCCGCAAAATTCCAAAAAAGAACGGTTCTTCGAAGAATTTTAATCCTTGGTCGAGAACTAACGAAATAGTATTGCCACGAATAAGTGTAATAACAGCAATCACATGGTCGCCGATGATGCACTTTTTCATTAGTCTCCTATTGTCGCGTACCGAGGCCTTTGCGAATCGTTATAACACTAATTGTAAAGGCTCACATATGGCCGACGTAAATGTTCAATTGACGCTGTTTCGTGAGCATTTGACAGAAAAATTATTTCATTGTTCAAAAACATAGCTACATACACAATATCAGCTTGTCAGATAAAAATAATAAAGTCTTTTATCTCAGAGATCAGTATGCTACATACAAATAAGCAAAAAATAGTTTTTGCAGTTTGCACATTAGCAAAGCTTCCGAGATGGTGGTCACTAATTTCGGCGGAAAGAAACGTTTTTAATAAAATTAATTAATGAAAAGTGGCTGCAACACATAACAAATTACCCATAATATCCGTTAGACAGAACAAACACAGTATATTCCAGTTACGAGTAGGCACATGTCGCCCGGTTTTGTGCCGCTGGTGCAAAAGCGTTTCCACCATTGGCCAAAATCCTTGGAAGTACCTCACCGACCTGTCTCCTTGGTGAAGGTAGCAAGGAAAGATAATTATTTGTGACACGATCCATGTTGTCACCCAAACAGCGAAACACCATATCCACACCTAAAAAACATGTAACAAATATGATAGTAGCATGGGTTATATAATATAAAACTGCGCTGCAAATATGTCAAACTAGCTGTAACACGGCTAGCCCTGCAATCTAATATTTGCATGCACGGTTATAAATTATACTCATTCGAAATGTAGTGCAGTTCACCCTCTCTGCAGCTGCAGACGATGTAGCATATCTTCATTATTTAGACTACAGGTTGGATGAAATAGTGATTCTGATTGGGCCCAAAAGACCCAAAGTACTCGAAAACTGATATATCTCCTGAAGCGCTCTATTTATATGGATAATATTGGGCTGATTTTGTATATCAATTCATCTTATGTAGTCGCTCTTTCTTTATGCTGCAAGGTTAGGTCGAATTGTTTTAAATGGGCCCAAAAGACCCAAAATACACGAAAACGGCAAATCCTCCGCGACAACAGCTGTATAGACACTAATGATCTCATTTTGTGGAGCAAGTCATAATGTATGTAGACGCCCACTGTAACTCCCTAAATTATAAATAAGCGGGTATACCTCATTAATTACTAAAGCCGCACACGCTGTGTACGTCTCTCTAAGTTGCGTGCGTATTCAACACTGAGAATTCACCATGTTGGCGATTAGACAAGCTATTAATGTATATGTTGATATGTAGTTAGTTGAAATTCACGAACAAAACCTATGCCATTCAAATTCGACAGATGTTTGTTCTCAAAATTTGGATAATAATTTCACTAGGATTTTAGCGAAACAAGTGTCTACGTTTTAATCGTAAGAAGTGTTCGCGAATTGTATAGCGCCGAGTTTCAATTAACCAAAAAGCATTCCCTAACAATTTTGAAATTACAAAATAGGATGCTTGGCGGGGTCACGATAAGTTAAGTCGCGCATAACCCAGCTTGTGTAGCAACCTTTGAAAATATTTTGGCTCAGATTTAGTTGATCTGGCATGCTGCCATCTACAAATTGGTACAACTGATGCATGTGTCCTAATATGTTGTAGCATTTCAACAATTTTGTGCCAAATTAGGTATCTCATTTACATATAATAGCGTAAGGATGACTAGCAATATTTGGTTAAGATTTTGACAGTATCTGTACTTATAATTTTATACAAATTTGAAATGGCGGCATATGAATCACATGTTACCTAAACTGGAGGTTTTCTGTCTGTATTCAACCATTTGGTTGAAGTATTGTGCAGTATTGCACTAATTAGTGATTACCGAAATACTTTTCAGAAATTCAAGCCGTCTGCGAACACAAAAAGTTTTAACACTTTAAGAAGCAAAATGACGGCATATGAATCACTGAACTGGAGGTTTTCTGTCAGTATTCAACCATTTCGTTGCAGTATTGTGCTAGTTGCACTAATTACAGATTACTTTACAGAAATTCCAGCCGTCTAAGTACACAAAAAGTTTTAACACTTTAAGAAGCATAATGCCGAACAGCTACAATGACTATAATGATGTGCACAAACATGTAAATTCAAAGATTGTAGTTGAGTTCAGCTCTTAATTCTTGTAGAAATTGTATTCAAATTGAGTTCAGCTGTTATTTAAAAGCAACACAGCTTCAGTACCGATGGCTACGATAATAGACATACCTAAGTCATAGTAAAACGTTGCGTTCTGTGAGTTTTTAACTACAGTGAAGCTTTAACGATAGTTAGAAAGAATGAAAAGCTAACGCAAAAACAATTGCAGATCTTAACGCCGAGCTAAATAATAAATTATCAATTTTATAATCGCCATAAAATATAATTCGGAAAAGAATAAATATGTGTTTACATTGTTCATCACGTAACGTTCTGCTTGGACATGACCAAGGGTAGTAAAAGGCACAATTGGGGACTAGCGGACTATACTTTTGTGGCAAAAAGCTAAGACTTTCTTTCTATAAAGCTGTGGGTTTGCTTCAAAAATTGCGTATTTTTACAAAAGATTAGTGCATTAATGGCCCAACAGCAGTTCGGAAATTATGCCGCAACGCAGTGATATGTACAAAAAATTACTGTATATGGTATAGGGTTTCTCTGAATTTCTCTATTGACCTGCAGGTATAATATTGATCTGAAAGAAATTGTTTATTCTATCACCATAAAGTAGGTAATTTATGATATCTCTAATAAGATAGCATTGGTATCTAACGGGTAACATGTGTATTATGACAAACTGGTGTTGTTTTCATGTTTTCACAAACGTATCATAGAAACCACACATACTTTATTTTCAAGCATGTTTATTTTTGTTTTGACTAAAAGAAGCTAGACTCCAACTCGATGTAGCATAGATGATAGCATGAAACAATCGGAGGTGTTTTAAATTTGCAAACATAGCTTTAACCACAGATTCGTGGCCATGTTAACAAAACGGTAAACACTCTATTAATCATTATTCCTCAAAGGAACTGATTTAGCGAAGCTTCTGCAGATATGTCTTGTTTTATTTATACAAAGAACCAACTGACTTACTTTCGTTGTAAATGGGCGGCATAACCAAAATTTGTTATCAAGCGCTGAATAGCTATCTGCAACGACGAAAGCAGACTCCGAGTAACGTACTGGTTCTCCAAACATAACGTATCTCTCACGACCGCTTCGCCGCGACCAAGTATTTAGACTCATATTGTACTGGCCTGATGCAATAAGCCCAAGGTCGCCGTTATCCCAGCTGTCGTTAATTTTTAAAGCTCCTGAAGCTTCAGTCAACGAGTACGTAAACCCTAATATACGTGCCAATGTTTCAACAAATACGACATCATTTCCCGGCGGATTGCATCGTTTCGTACCATACTGTGTTGTCCAAAATACACAACTACTAACATGTGGCTTGACTGGGTGCCCGACTAAATTTAGGTGTAGATGATTTAAAGAAGTTAAGGTGGCCGTATTGTTGGACATATGATAAATGAGCTAGTGAGTCTGAAAAGCTTTCAAAATATTAACTTAGAAGTGGTCAAAACGACGATTAAAATAGTTTTAACGTCACTGCAGCATACTTAAAGTAACATGTATCAGATCGTGTTAAATATTCTTATAGAAGAAACACAATACTGAATATATCACCAACCATCAGGGAATAATTCTATAAATGGTGAGACATAAACATATGTATACACGGTAAAATTTTCGGTATATCGCCGGCACTGCTTTAGTAGCTTTTTGTTGCATTGAATCAGTAACACGGTCTATTAGCCTCATGGGCCTAGATGAGAGAAGATAAGAGGTTACTGACCTCAAACGTTTGCAGACTGTACCACTTACCACTACATTTGTAAACTTAGACTAGATATAGAAATCTAATCGTCCACTTTTTAGTTCTTGCAAGTGTAAGTGAAAACCAAACTAATCTATGGCAGCTTTACTTATCACATAAACAGGGACCAATGATTGATCTTTATATAATTTTTTAATAAACTTCCACATGGAAAATATTTATTTGAACATTACCGATGTGAATGTTTTTGCTCAGTAAGATGGAACCCGATTCAGTTTTTATGATTCTGCTGCTCTGTCAGTTGTTTTTTACACTTCTAATTGTTTAATACAGTTATGTTTTTGATATTGTTCTGATCCTAATTTCAATGGCACGTCGGTACTATGCATTAATTATAAACTTCTGATCAATTCATGATTTTCTTTGGTTCTTGTAAATTTGCTCGTAATTCAGCAGTTGAGAAGTACGTCCAGGCTAAATCTAACACAGCAGGTTCAAAAAAAAAGATTTAGGAATGTTTTCTAAACCGTGCTTTGTCAACAAGTGTATATATTGGTAATTTTAATTCGAATTTTAATTTCTACGGAAATGCAGTAAGCAAATGTGTAGTTGTACTTCATAAATTTCTTGAAAATCTGAAATATTATGCAATTTATTATAATTATATATCTGGTGTTTTTCTAATTTGTGACGTTATACTACATTATCGCAGCAACTATAGCATGGGACTAATTGACAGACGAGGCTAATTTTTAGTTTCTTGCGGGCTACATAATGATTTCTACGCTTTCTGCATTATTTTTTATAATAAGAAAACTACTGCAGAATGTACCAGAGCAGATGACTAAAATGAAGAGTCGATGATGATTGACTCTACTGAAGAGTGTGACACTCTTCAGAGTTGCCTTGTTAACGTCCGTGGTACGTTGCAGTCGCTTTCGCTCTTACCCTTCCCAGGTTCAAATCCACCAAGTGTGTCATAAACATGACTACCTCACCCAAGTTCTTGGACCACCACATACAGACCGAGGTCCGAAGCCCCAAAAGGTGGTAGGCAGGTCCCACGGGGCGACCTTCTGTCCCCAGAGGGGTTAGCCTGGTCGCCTAAGGGCGGTGGAGGACTTCGACAGCCCGGAGGTGGGGGTGGGCTTGGAATACCTGTCAGCGCCGGCGTTAACTGACTCGGGGCCCCCCAAAACAATTCGTTAAGGGCCCCTAAAAATTTTTAGCGATCCTTCAAATATCTGATTTACTTAAATTGTTCCGGTTGTGCTTCTGTTTAAATAACTTTTGGATTAGCCTAAAGAAATTTAAGGATTATGACAGGTCGTCGTTATTCAAGTCTTAAGTATTTAAATATTATATGACAGAAATGGCTTATACGTAATTTTATCGAATTTCAAAACGGTTTTTTGCGGATTTTCTGTTCTGCAAACGTTTTACCACATCGTCATAATCCAGGGATCTAGCGGTATCATTTCCAGCTATTGTATAACTGTTTCCATGCAGCAGACATATTCTGCGAGATGTCTTAAGATTTCGGACTGATTTAAAATTCTGTTTGCGCTCATAGACTTGCTTTGTAGTTTGGCTACAATCGATGGACCGAAGATCAGTTGCAAACACGAGGACCTGTGCGGGGCCCCCTTTGGTGACGGCCCCCCCCCCCCAATTGGGGGGTTTGGGGGGTGCTTCCGCCGCCACTGATACCTGTTGAGGTGTAGCCGACGTTTCAGTGGGGTCGGAGGATCCTCATGGGGAGTAACCACCTACCCCCATTAGCATGTCAGTCCAAACCCCACCCATGTTTTTGGGTCATTAAATTTATACCCCTTTAATGTCCACGGTTCATGGATCACTTAATACTTTATACCGTCCCATGTTTATTGACCACTAAATTTTTACCCTTCGCAGAGTTATGCACCACAAAATAATACACCACCCATGTTCTTAGACCGCTATTTCAGACCTTCCGATGTTGCTTGATCACAAATTGACAAAAACAATTTCAAATTGTTTTATATCTAATTTACCGGTCCAGGATCATGGAGTGTGAAATAGTGGTTTATGAATACGGTTGGGGTGTAATTTAATGGTTCGAGCCCATGGGTTAGGTCTGGATGTGGTGGTGCAAGAACATTGGTGGGGTAGTCAAATTCATGACACAGTTGAACACACGTCTTGAACACACGTCTTGAACCTGTGAGAGATAAGGGCGAACACGACCATGACGCACCGCGGACGTTAACAAGGTGTGATATTTTCAGTACAATCGATCATCGTCGACTCTTGATAAAATTGAACTGTTTTGATGATATAGAGTTTTGGACCATTTAAAACGAGCGGAATTAAATGGATTAGTCATATAAAAGGTTATTTTAATTTAACTTATTTTGCTGCGGTTTTGCGTAAATTAAGTTGAGGATAAAATAATGTTTAAACTACTCTTTCAGAGCCTGCTGCTGTGTTCATACGTGATTTGCAAAACTAGACGTTATTGCATAAAATTTTTGCATATGAACCTATAATTTAATCAAATAACATCGAACATACTTGAAATTAATTTAGTTATCGACAAAAAACTTCAAGACTGACGTCGATTAGGATTTGCAATTCACGAATGGAATTCGAATATTTTGAATCGACCCCTTAACAGAAATCAATTTGGGTTGTGTTTATTAGAGAATTCCTTTTCTAATAGATTCGTATTGATTCGGATGGAACCTTTTTAACGGTAAAGCATCGATTTGGACAGATCGTAATTTGATGTTCAGATTGAAAAAACTTTAAATTCTATCCATCCTGTTTTAATACAATTTTAACCATTCACATATATCAGTAGTTCCAGTCATTATGGTTAACCCGGCCCACTCCATCGAAACCTACAACCGACTTGTATAGCATTAGAGAATTGAGCTAGCACCAATTGGCTGGCAGAATTTACCCTGCCATGTATATACAAAGAGAACTCACATACATAATCATAATATGTGTTTGATGGTCAGAAATATACTTTTGTAATAATTTTGATTATAATATTAATTAAAAATAAAATTAAATTAAAATAAATTAAAAAATAGTGGCTGAGTTTTAAGGGACTTGTCGGAAGTTACAACATTGCCTAGAACACTTAAATATAATTTATATCTTTGTCGGCATATTTTATTTACAGTTTATTTAAATAGGCTACACAAGCGCAATTAACAAAGTCATCTAAATCATTCAGAAATTATAGATGATAACAGCGAAATAGTATATAACAAATGCAATAACACTGCGAAATTTGATTTGCCCCGTTGAAAATGAACAACATCGTCATTGCATTTTTAAGTTGGGGCCGACAACAACACAGTAAAGGCTTATTTTATGCTAAGAAGTAGATTTTGGTCTCCATATTTTATTGCAAAAGTATTATGAACAGTACATAATCAATAGTTTACAAATCCAATTCCACCAAAGCACACGTGTACAACTAGTATCAGAGACGAACGAAACAAAATCGTTTCACATTTTATATATAACAGCTGACCTGATTTTTGCAGAAAATAAAAAAGGTTATATTTTTGCCGGGAGACCCCTCAAGCCAAATGTGCCCCACTTTCCTGAAGACTCCGCGAAACACCGATTCTCACCACGCGCCCAAGGCTTGCCGAAAACTTTAGGGAAAATTGGCAAATATAAGGTAAAATTTACAAAAATTAGGGCAATATTGGCAATAAAAGGAGAAATTAGGTAACATTTATGGCAAATTGTCAAAAATTTGGACTCGAGCCCCCAGGACCTCTGCCGAGACCATCTACCCGCCCCAAAGCCGATGGACCCGTCACACCTATGAAGTTTGTAGTTGGAAATAAACAAACAATATGTAGCGCGCTTAGCGTCTTTAACCGATCACAGTTTTACACGTAAACAAGATTAAGGCATTGATTTATATTACGTGTGGTCATTGTATTGGCAAAAAATGTTAGAATAAACTTCAACAAATGAATTATTGTTTAAACTAAAGCATAGATAAACGCTGCGCAGCTATACAGCGTGGAAATTTCCTCTCACCAATAATTTGCATTTATCCTACAAATAAAAAAACTACGCGTCACCACGGATAGTGGATCCCGGAACGCCAGATTGCAAACCGAGTTCACTAACGTTTGGGTTGAGTCCGAGTTGTATTATTGCTCTGATTCCAAAATGTCCTCACGTGAAGAAACCGAATATCATCATGCGAACAAGCATACCAATAGTCACTATATTACAGCGCATGACGAATTTTTACATAATACAATACTTCGCAAAGTAATTTAGTGTTGTCGAATACTTGAAAGGCACAATGAGATATCATATTAAAGCTTTGTCAGATGAAGAATAATTACGAAATGCATTCAGTTTGAATAGTTATTAAGCATAATTACAAGACTATTGCTGGTTCATGAATTTTTATAAACAAATTGCCAATTAATAATAGATCAAAGCAATACCAGAAAAAAACAGTAGTGTCGGCAGACATTGTTACTGTCGGTGAAGAAAAAACGTAGTGAAATCGGAGAGAACAATAATTGTTGCACAAGCAACATCTTTGTTGACGCTGGTGTATTTTTATTCATAACTATTTGATTCCAACTTTCAATTAAGATAAAAAAGATATCTAGGCCTAACCATCGGCGAATTTCTTTGAGTTAATGTATCTGTGCCTGGCTCCCGCTTTAGATGTCAAAAGGCTAAGCAAAAATTATGATATGATATAAAGCGAAAGTGCATGACGGATTTGCATGACTCTGAATCTCTAGTGACTGTCATAACTATGTCACGGTAAGCAGTGCTCAGATTACTTCATCCAGCGCTCAAGCATCCTACACAGTCCAAAAAATACAGGAGATTTGCACCATACTGAAAGTGGATCATACACATGACAACATATAAGGGCGGAAAGGATATGAAGAAACGCGTGAACGTAGAAATAAACTTTCAGACCTATTCCACATACGTAATAAGTTCCTAAATTTCGATCGAAAACCAGTGTGTACTGCAGTTGAGCAGTTACGCATGTACTAAAAATCGAAGGAATTGCATTTCGATCGTAACGACTTGTTTCGTTCCCACGTGTTTTGCAATGACCAATTACGCTGAGTAACGTTGCGATAACTACGTTCGTCCTGCAGTGTTCGCTTGTACATTTATCTTTCATCGCTCTTTCTGTGACGAGGTTAAGCAACCAAACAACACTTCCAAAATATCTCAGCTGTTATCGAGCGCAAGTTGCGACGATCAAGGGATCCGGGCGCAATTTATAGCGATGACAAGGGTTTATTCTCAAATTCATTTAGTCTAAATTAATTCCGTACATAACGAACCAAATAACTAAGCATTGTTCAACATTTAATCGCAGTTAATTTTGTTCTATATTATTATAATGATGATAGGTCAATATTTATATTGTGCTATCGTTGACAGCAAACAGTCTGTGATATGATTAGCTCCATTTACCAGAAGCGAGAAGGGTCCGAGCAACAGCTCTGAAATAGCCCAGTGTTCAGTAAACGTCACTTGGTCTGAAACAATTATTTGGGCTTCAATTGTGTATCATTGTGTAAAATAATTAGAGCACGACCTATACATCTTTGGTTAAGTGCACCAGCTGCTATCTTTATATATGTAATCCGATCAATAATAAATAGTATATTGTGATTAGCTGACACTCACTGATATTAGGCATTGTGATGTTGATTTTGACACTAATTTTTTTCGGATCTGTGGGTATAGTAACATAAAGAACAATGCTATTTTGGATAATGCAAAGCTACAGCGTTATTATACGTCGTAAGATATAAATAGTACTTTCGCTGAAGTTAACTATCTTAATTAATATTTCCAGTTGTATTCTTTATAATTTCATTACCAAAATAGGTCTCTGATGTAATGATGATCTGACACATAACGTGACTGACTGGTTCAGTAGTTGTTATTGACACTGCTTGAACAAGCGATACAGAAAACAAGCGTATCAACGTGAAACAATTGCCGTTCTCTACGTACTATGCTTTTAAGTTTGTTAGTTGGCTTAGGCTAAGGTGCTTATGTAAGCTTTATACTAGGCTTATGAGAAGCCTGTGGTCTGCAACATCCCAAACTTCCATTCTAAGCTGTTAATTTTTGTGTAACGACATAACGTCTGGCTCCTAAAGATGACATGGGCCGTCTTATATCGCCTTGCAGTGTATTACATAACCAGAATGCTATGACTTTATCAATATGTGATCAGTTTGGGTTTTATATTAATAATGATCCGCAATGTATTCATGTCGGCTAGTCGTATTTTAAAGAGGTCGTACTATAATGTACCTGTAACTTTGCACATCTGAACGTCGGTACAATTGGTATGTACCGCCACCGTTTTCTTCACAATGTAAACGGTTTGTTGAAAGTGTTTTCACATGAGGAATTTGTGACATAAAATTACATTTTCAATATTATAGCTTTACGATAGCATCGTAAATGCACCGGGGTTATCTTCTTAACTACATTACATAAAAATACAGTCCTAAATGTAAAAAGGTAGGCTGGATAATCTCTGAATATTCAAAACCTAATCATAAATTATACTTCCGTTTATTCTGTCAAATCTTTTGTTGGTGACATTGTATTACGTGTATGGAAAAAAGTGAAGGACATGTGACATGGTTATATTGTACCGTTCAGTTCTCAAAACATTATATTATAGGATCACAGGCATATCACTGTGAATCGAAAGTATTATCAAACTATAGATTTAAAGATGCAACGACTAAAAATGTGCTTTATATGTGTCAAAACTGTGTTCGTTAACATTAATTTCTGGCAATATTGTGCCAAAAAGATAACTCTCGTTTTACAAAATTGTTAACTACAAATGTTTATGTGCCCAACGCTAATAAACACATGAATTATACATCCTAACCGTTAGGTCGTACTCAGACAGTGTCCTATCCCATCCGAACTGTACGCGTATTTTTCATAGAGTGCTCACATTGCAGCAGATCCGATTCGATCCGTTAAGATCCGATCCGAATCCGATCCAATATGAAAGAGCATGTACAATTTTTTTCGGATCGAATCGGAAGAAGTAGCGCGAAAAATAAATATATATACATATACGCATACCTAGACATAGATTTTATCGTTTCGGTCGGATTGGATCGGATGCAATGTGAAGACAGCGTTATAATTGTTCTTAATTCATTACACAAACATATGTGTATGATATTATATTTGATACGCCTGAATCTTATGAATTTTTTTATTCTTTAAGACTTGTTGATCCTATTATACCCAAAGTAGTGTAAAAATTATTCAAACCAGTTTAAGCTTTTAAAAACTGCAGCCTTTCTAAATTTGGAATTGCGCATTATACGCAGTGATCAATTATCAACAGCATTCACATGAGTCAAATATGGCTCAGTACCTGTCAAACTTGTGGAAATGTATTAAGGAAGTATTGATTAGCTCGTCAAATAAATTTCGTAGGCAACAAAATCCGCTAAAAATTCTAATTTGCTGGCCAGGCAACTTTATTCGAAATGTTGCTTCCATAGTAGCCGGTCAACGACTGTTAAAAACGTGCAAAAATACAGCGCATTGTACATATATTGCAAAACAAATCAAGGAATCACTTAATTCATCAGTGTCCAAAGTCCCATGGGTTAAGCAAAGGCGTAACCAGTTCCGGTGTATATGTGTGTGGTGGGAGGAGGGTATGCCCAGCAGAACGTGTAGCAGGAAAGGGTAATTACTTGCGTTTGAATTTTTGACATGAAATATGTACGCAATATTGACAATATTTTAGTATATTTAGGACCCAATTGCTCAATTAGGATAGCGTCGGACAATGTGACACAAGGCCAGGTATTTAAATACGGGTCGGATGACCTATCCCTCCATCGCTCTGGAATCGGTAAAATAATTAGTATATGTGTGAAAATTAATAAGACTAGAGACAGAATTCGTGGTTCCAGTAACCACTGTGGAAGTCGTATTGGTCGAAAAGTAGGACAAGAGGACATCGACAAGCTCCCTGTTCACAGCGGCCAATTATATTTTGATTATTTTTCATTTTCGTTTATCTACCTTCCAATATTTTGCAATCTTCTTTTGTATTTTCAGCTATTTTCACTGCAATAAGATGTATATATTTAAAACTTAAACAGCCAATAAACCTGTCAAAGTTTTAGTTGTTTTAAACAAATACTTTCAAAAGTTACATTTGAAAATTTCATGAATGAACAGAGCTTGTAGTTAACATTATTCCTAGCAATTAATCAACCATGTTTCGGTTACCCATTTATCGTCGCGTTTTAATTACTAATGTACTTAACATGATATATGGGGATGCTCGGAAAGTGAGCGAATAACACTTGTAAGCGGTACACGGCAAAGACTATTAACTATTAGAGTATTTTTTCGAAATACATGGCGGCTTCATTTGGACCAGCCGTGTAGCCAAGTCTGCAGCAATAGTTTGCATTCCTAAACAACATTGACTTAGTTATATTATCAGAAATATATGCCAATGTTGAAAGAAACATGAAAAGGAAAACACTCCTTGCCGAATGTGCCAAAACAATCCCCGTGTTGATATTTGACGTCAGTATTCGGCTTGTAAAAGGATGGTTGTGGTATCAGCTAGTTTTTGCTTTCGATAGCGTTGAGCATGGGATACAATAGAGCTGAGTGTGCTATATTGTGTAGGCCAGTTTTCAGCTAGATAATTTTGCCAAAGAATGGAACGAAATACAGCAAACTTTCCCTGATGGTGTCATAAAAGCCACATGTGGCTTTCAATATTGGTTCAGTTTAAGTATTAGAAGTTAGGAGAAGCTTTCGTACTAAATTTTAAAATGCTTGCTGTGTTGGGTTGTTTTTTCAGTTTCTCACTACCAGAATCAACGTTGTACACATTCGTCTTTCGCCCCAATGCCAATCACATGAATTGGAAATTATGTTTGGTTTTATTTTTTGGTTTGTTTGAAATCCACAGTTGCCTATTTCAACTTATGTGGGAACCAAAGCACCTGCCAAGACCTAATGAGAATGATATGCGGTAGAAGTGTTCCTTTAATACTACTTTAAGAAATGTCAATACAGACACAATTTAACGAGTTTGAAAGCTTGAATTTAATTTTGTCTTTAGAAATTCCACAAATAAGTTTATTTAAAGCCGGACAAAAAGTTTTTGTTTCGGTACATCAAAACAGCATATTTGAAGTAGTATATGTTTGAGTATGTTATATTTTGCATACAATATATCCAACATTTTCATTTCTGATTGTCGATGTTCAGCTTGGGATAGTCGTGGACTTGAAACTTTAATGTCAAAGCATCGAATAGTATTGATGCACAAGCATCGTACCTGCCGTTAACGGTACGCTAAAAACTGTACAACCGTCATCTTGAATTGTTAGTTAATTGTTTTAAACAAACGATTTTTATAGTAATGATTGCTTCAAATTAATATGATGTCTAATTAGTATTTCTGTTGCCCAAAAATCTACTATATAACTACAGTAGAACTATATTAATTAGACAAATATACTATAGTACAGTAGATAGTAGTACTATACTATTATCATATACTAACCGGAAATTAGCAAAGGAGTTTTGGTAAACGTGTAAAGAACTGCCATCCATTTTATAAGACTTAGTGAGACTGTGTCGTATGCTAAGGTTAGACTACGAAAAAGTCAAGCAAACATTGCCATAAGAAAATTTCTGGGTCAAACTGGACTTTGTCAAATCATTGAAAACAATCCGACCGACTAATTTTGAGGTATACCGCGAAAATGAAGCCGTAAAACTCTTAGTGTGTCACATTTTACAGATGGATAGATAGAGAGTCCTCCACTACACGCGCTGACTGTTGGAGACTCGTTGCAAAAGAAAATAAATTCTCAAAGTCAAGCGTGTGCATTTGGATAAAGCATTATGATTGTTAAGGCGTGTTCACACGCTCAAACTTTTCGCTCAATTTTTGAGTTCAAAATTTGAGCTCAAAATTTGACGGTAATTTTTAACGAAAAATTGCGATATTTCAAAATTTGAGAACAAAATTTGAGATCAAACTTTTTGAAGTAATGAATCTTTTCGGTGATTGGTTACAGGAAAATCATAGAAAAGTTTGAACATGTTTTAACACATTCAAAGTTATCAAAAATGCAAAAAAGATGCTTTCAAACTTTGATCAAAATTTGATCAAAATTTGATCTCAAATTTTGATCAAAATTTGAGCAAAAAGTTTGAGCGTGTGAACACGCCTTTATACTACCTTGAGCAAAGCTAGAGTACAGGGCTTAGTAGTGCTAGGTCTTACTGGATATTTTATCACAGATATGATCGTAGTTGTGACGCAAATAATGTATCAAGATATGATAACAAGGCAAAATTGGGCTCCAATGAATATTTAGATAAATAAAGCGAATTTATTCAACGTTAACATTATTTAAATTCATTCAATATTCACATAAATTAAATTCACATATTCAACGTTAACATGGTAATTTGAATACAGCCAAACAGGAAGTTGTAGTTTCCGAAAACACAAAAGTCTTGCTCAAGCTCGAAAATTGTATAGACAATTGTTTCTACGATGGACTTCACTAATCTAGGAAATTAACACCCAAACTAGTTGGTATTTTGGTAAAACTTTTGAAGAATGTAACCTAAGGTTTAAAATATGACATGCAATTTGTATTACAAATATAAAAATGAATATTATAGCTATTATATAACTTGAAAGTGAATCTGATTAAATTCATAAGCTCCACCGCTAACGAGGTGGTACTGTAAAGCATCAGTCCATTAAAAATGACGAGATAAGTTATTCTGATCTCGAATGCGTAAAAACTTTTCCGAGTTGAAAATTGGTCAAGTTGCAATTTTGCGATAATAGGAATTGGTTTATGACTTCTTAACTAAGGTCAAAAATCAAGGCGCCAGTTGGTAATGTCTCGCTGATGGTTCAATGTAGGCAGTTTATTTGTTATATTAAATTGTTACTGAATTGTGTTATAGAGGTTAACAGAGATCATTCTCTTTGCTACTAGAATAAATTCAACTATCCATTAAATTAAATGCATATCGTTTTACTTTTAGCGCTCAATTGCTAATCGATGTAGCTAGAAACTTTCTATTTTGAACAAATTCTGGTACAACAGAATCGTATCTACTTGAATTGTTCGAGTTGGAATATTCTCCGCAAAAATTTATTTCGGAATAAAATTTATTCAACAATTGAGCTGCTTTTAGCCTCTATTTTACTGTTCGCTACACACATCTTACAACACCCACGCCACACAATGTTCCCTTCGGCACACCTACTGGCCCAAGTACAGGCCGTACTAACTAGCTGGTACCCTGCAAGCGTGCCAAAAATGGCGGCCCTGCCGATGGTAGTAGTGGCCCTAGCCTGACTGTTCGACTATAGCCCGAAAGTAGTGATGGTCCACACCACTAAGACAGAATATAAGCAAGAGATAAAAGTGAATGTCCTATATCGTCTTGATTGTTCAAATTAGTTTCAAAATATTTTGTGAAATGATTTATCTGAACAAAATTACAAGTAATGCGCCTTTCTCTGTTTTATACTATACCGTCAATTCCAGGCGTATCATTACCTGGTAAAATATAGGTATGCGTAGTTAGCAAATAATGACGCGTTACGTGTCATTTTAACTTTATCTGTGCAACATTTGCATCATAGGCCACACATGCTCAAGGTCCGAGGTGCGGGGGGCGGTGACGGGTCTCGGGGGCGAAAATACGACTTCATAAGACGGTGTAACCCCCACGCGCCTCTTGTTAGCATGAATGGTGATAGACCGCCCGTCATGTGGAAGTTTCGTACACGTACAGCCTGTATACCACCGTCAACTATAGGGTGTACACTACTCCATCACTGTAACATGGCGTCCAGGATACTATCGACTTTTTGTCAACACGGTCAAATTCTATTTAGGGAAGAAATCAGCGTACGTAAATGAGTATTTGTCGCGTTGTAACAATGCAATATAGCTCAATCTTTTTCCTGACACCCTCATGCAACACTACTAATGATAGGGTGCACAGAATGAAACGAAGATGCTTATATAATTTGAAATCTGCTTATGATAGTTTTTCTGCCTTTTTATAAAATCTATTTAAATTTGCAGGTCGCCGACCACAGCGTAGAATACAGTACATGGTGTTTATGACAGTGTCGTTTATGTTACATAGTGTGTTACGGTGACTATCGTGCACCACGGTATGATCATGTTTATACATGAAGAAACGTTCAAACTGGTGGGGAATTTATAATGTAAACGCCGCACTAGACAACCACGGTTTTGCATTGTGCAAAATGTACATTAATATTAAAATCACATCGCAGTCTGACATGCTTCACTAATGTACTGCAAACGAACGGAAGAAGTATTTGTTTGTATTGATTATGAAAATGGCTTTTCCGAGCGTCGATTAGTGATGTCATATAATGGAATTGTCTATCCATGTTACGCATTCAAAACAATGTGGCATAATGAGTTGCCGAAACGAAACGTGAACATGACTTCATTTATTTTTTATTAATACAGCCTGACGGATAGGGCAATTTTTCAACATCTGTAAAACTGTGCAATAATACCTTAAGCGGCAATGAACTGCCTGAAGGTAGTCATAATAGTAAATGTACAAAAAAACTGCTGGAATGGGCTTACTAGTGGAAAATGCTGTTCAACAAGAGCAAAACGTATGGTTTTGGTCCCACCACACGTTAGCTGTAAACGGGAACCTCTCATCACAGCTGATATTGAAATTAAAATCGTTAATTTTGCCAGTGTTCAATATTAAAAGCATATACATGATATAAAACTTCAACATACCACAAAGTAAATACCACGTTTATTCGTGATTCCAAGTGCACGGTCCAACCAAGGTGTTCAAGCATTTCGGTTAATGATGCCCAAACACTTGTTTAGAATGTAAAGATATTGAAGAGATTTGTTGTCTATGCATTAAACTACTGTGACACAAATCTCTTAAATGTAAGAAACGTATCTGATAAGACAAAACTACATGCCGCTATAATATCACGCAGATTTGTGGCCTAAATTAAATATAACTATGGTGCAACTATGCTACCGGTTACGTCATTCTGTGTGTTCAAAAATTTGTTTGCGCGGTTGTGCAGCTTTCTGGTTTGTGTCGATACAATCCAGCGTTCGAATCTCCGATCACCACGGCAGGATGTTCTATAAAATTATTACATGTGTAATGCAGAAAATTGAAATTTTAGGCGAAGAAAAAAATTTTATATGTCAAACCAAGCCGTGAAATACAAAGAAGGACCACTGGATTTTTGAAATTTTAGCACATGAAATTTTTTATATCATATAATCACCTTTATTTCTAATCGTTACATGCATATCTTTGTATGCATTAAAACAAATTATAAACTAAAAAGGATTTGGTTGTAAATTCAACATTCTATCCATTCAGCAATTATCAGTCGATATGATACTCTTATACAAGTTTATTTAAACATTTTGCAGTGGATTTTCATTATATAATGAAGCATATTCTGTCTTTAAAATAATTCTAACTTAATAAATTGCCTAAGGTCCTTGTTTCGAATTTCAAATCAAAGCTATGTCGACATTTTGTGTTAGTCAAAACTACCACGTTATCGTTAGTATTACACTGGTTTATTTAAATGTTTTGCAGCAGTTGTTGAATATTTCATATATGCTGACGGTCGGAGCTGTCAGAGGGGTAGCCGGGGTCGCCGTGGAGGAAGCTGTGTCGAGGGGGGGGGCAGAGGGCACAGAGGCCCTCGCTGGAGGACATCCTCGAGGGGGTGCTGAACAAGGTTGAGTAGCTACCGCTCGTCGACGATCCATTTATGAAGATTTTATCTCCATTTTTGCTAATTTTCACAGTATTTTTACTAAGTTCTTCCTAAATTTTCCGCGCACCTTCGGCGCGTCGAAAGGATGGAGCTCGGTGTGGGTGAGGAGCACCTGAGGGAAGGGGGTAGTCCAGGTCCTCGTGGTAGGGGATAGAGGCCCCAGGGGTAGCCCCTTGAACCTCTGCTTCGGCAAGTATGACATCTCACCGCCGCGAACTACCCATTTGAGAATTTTTGCAAATTTTGTAAATTTTTCCCCAATTTTTGCTGCTACGCGCCTTCGTCGGGGGAGGTGGGTGCACCGCACCAATGAGGGTAGGGTTTGCCTGTACCCTCAGGAGGATGTATAAACCAGGGCCTCAGGAGTGGTATAACTACCTGAACCTTTGCTTCGGCATGTATGATATATTCTTGAGCATCTCATCATGCCTATAACACAATATTCCAACCTTATAAGCAGCTCTTCATGCACTTTAAGAAAATACAGCATAAAGCTCGTGTAACGAAGCTTTAGGATAAATTTTACATTATTCATTACTCATACATGCATTTATTGTATATACATTTCGGCTGACGATTAACAAGATTTGAGAACCATTGTGACTCGAACCAGGACCACAAACTTAACGCCATTCCTGTTAATTTGTGTGGTAATGTAACAGTTTCTCGATTTGGTATTGGGATACGCAATGCGATTGAACTTCAACAATGTATGCAACAACAGCGTGCAAGTACACAAAAAACTGAGAAAACGTAACGCTTCGCAATGTTTAGAGTGTATATTTGCTCCAGTTACGCTGTTACAGATTAAAAAAGTAATGCAATGCTTCAGAAAAATGTACATTTGTAAGAACAACAATAATCTATTGTTTTATAAATTTCTAATGTTTGAAAGTATAAATCCTATTTTGAAATACTATTATTATACATCGATGCATCTGTGATTTTTCTCGCCTACATAATTCCCAGTAGACCAATCAATGTTGGGGTTAATATTTAAATGGGTTTACACGATTCTGATTTGCTTAAGCAAAAAAAAGACAATATCATCTATATATTAGAAAGATTCAAACGGTTTTCAATTTATTTTTATCTTTATATATTTTATTTGAAAATATAATTACTCACAATAATGCTTATAAATCATATTACATGGTTTTAATATCTGTATTTTATATGATTGATTCAAATATTTCTATATTTTTAAAGATCCTTTTTTATAAATGTCCCAGATCACATTCAGTAATACGGATTTTAAAAACTCTATTCGAACCAAAACCAAATAAGCTTTATTTTCAAAAAGCATTCTCATAATTCCCTCTTGACTTATTATAACTAGAACGCTGTCGTTTCACTTGTTCTATTGTGCTCATGAATATGGTGGTTACTTGAGACATATTTGTTTGTCGGTAAGACCTTGTATTCGGTTTAACTACCTATAAATCTGGCAATGATATTATTGCTGCATTGTTGACTTATACATAAAAAGAAAATTATTTAGGCCGTAGTCTTTTGTAGCAGCAGTTTTAGTGTCCACTTATTTGATGCCTTGTTTTGTTTAACAGTTAATAAAACCAAGACTGCGTTATAAAAAATTTTGTAGAGGAGTATGACACGTATTATGACTTATCCGATGATATAGTCGGTTTTTGGGTTGCAAGGTGCCGCTAAGGATTCCAGAGGGGACACTCCTCAAGGTTGTTTGGGGATATCGGTTACCCCCAAAGTTTCTCGGATAGTATCACCATTCTACCCGACAAGAGCCTACAAGATTTCAGCAGGAGTACCAACCGGTGGCCTATATACATTCTTGCTTTGCTCTCACTAGCTCGTGGGAGCTGATATCTGGTACCTCTCAAGGAACATTTGGGGTGTATTTGATTCCTCCCCTCCAAACAACCGTGAGGATACCACGTATGGAATAATTGGTAGGAGGGGCGAGGTGTGGTATACTGAAAAACGTCCACATCATCGGATAATACACGTGCATGACCGAAAGTCATACCCTTCTATCAAATGTTTATAATGCACACTAGATATTACTGTCTGACGGTGACTCCTGAGCGTTATAATGTTCTGCATTTCCATCACTGTAAATACTACATTGTGTCATATCACATTTGCTATTTCAGAATATTGTGATTTATGTTGTTTCATTTTTACGCCATAACATTGAGCGATTTAGTTCATCAGCTTTTTATTAACAAAAATTCAAATTTTCGCATCAGTGAACTAACTCGAATGACACCAAATAAAAGTAAATTTAGAATATAAGCATTTTCAATATTTTTGCCTCAAACTATCAGTGAGCTTTGTCAACACTTCTAAATTCTCCAAAGGAAAAATTGAATAATTTTAAACTATATTTCCAAAATCCATAATTCGCTTAAAACTGTTACTGGATATTACCACTGGTTCTACCCTTAATTATTAGCTGCCCATTGAGCCAAAGGGATTACCCTGTAACGGTCGCCCCGAAGCCATATTTACTTCACTGCTTCTATGCTTAATTAGTAGCTGCCCATTGAGCCAAAGGGGTTACCCTGTAAGTATCGCCCCGAAACCATATTTACTTCACTGCTTCTACCATTAATTAGTAGCTGCCTATTGAGCCAAGGGGTTTTCCCTGTAAGGGTCGCCCCGAAGCCATATTTACTTCACTGCTTCTACCATTAATTAGTAGCTGCCTATTGAGCCATGGGGTTTACCCTGTAAGGGTCGCCCCGAAGCCATATTTACTTCACTGCTTGTATCCTTAATTAGTAGCTGCCCATTGATCCAAAGGGGTTACCCTGTAAGGGTCGCCCCGAAGCCATATTTATTTCACTGATTCTATCCTTAATTAGTAGCTGCCCTTTGAGCCAAGGGAGTTACCTGTAAGGGTCGCCCCGAAGCCATATTTACTTCACTGCTTCTACCATTAATTAGTAGCTGCCCATTGAGCCAGGGGAGTTACCTGTAAGGGTCGCCCCGAAGACATATTTACTTCACTGCTTCTACCCTTAATTAGTAGCTGCCCATTGAGCCAAAGGGTTACCCTGTAAGGGTCGCCCCGAAGCCATATTTACATCACTGCTTCTATCCTTAATTAGTAGCTGCCCATTGAGCCAAGGGGGTTACCCTGTAAGGGTCGCCCCGATGCCACATTTACTTCACTGCTTTTATCCTTAATTAGTAGCTGCCCATTGAGCCAAGGGGGTTAACCTGTAAGGGTCGCCCCAAAGCCATATTTACTTTCTGAGGACTAGCAACCCGCCCTTGTGATAATAATTCCAGCAATATGTAGCAAAATTATAAAATTTGGGGAAAGTTATGAAGAAAATTTTAGGACACTGGAGATAATTTTTGTTACTTTTAGTTAAACTTAATACTAATTTTACAGGTTCTGTTCTTCACCTTATTAACTTTAAAAATACTTGTAAATGTTTATAAACATTTTCCTTCCATTTAAACACAGCTTTGCACATTTTGCCTTTTTACCTATCTAGTTTTAATAATGTTTATAAATATTCATCAACAGCTTTGTTCTATATAAGGTCAATTTTGAAGGTCTAAGTCTTTACACCACCAACTTTGAAAATGTTTGTCCATGAATATTTTGTTCCAATTAATATTAAATTGGCAAGTGTCCGTCTTTACCTCCTTTTTTCCTTTAAAAGAGATTTAACGTATACTGAACAATTTTATATTTTGAAATTCCAGGATGCAGTTAGGAACTCGGTATTTCAGATTCGAATTGGTATTAACACAGTCGTTATATAGAGCGTGGTTTATGAAGCAGATATATAATTAAACTAATAATATTTAAGACATACCGGTACAGATTATGGCGACATATCATAATTTTACGCATTTTCCGCATGTACCGAAATCTCTGCTCGGTGTTGCACCAGACGCACTCGACTCCAGCACTTCAAACTCGGAGGCTGTTCTGATGGAACTTCATTCCGTTGGAGCAACCGAACACACGCACAGGCTGCTGATGTTCTACCATTTTAACAATGGTAGTGCCGATTTACCGTTCAAGCCTTCGTTTGCTAAGTCATATCGGGTGATTCTAGGTGCTTTTGGTGTGTTGTCCATAGCAGGCACGATCCTGAATGTTGCAGGCTTGCAATACGTTCTTAGCAAACGCTCGTATGGAAGTCGACTGCGCTTATACCTGGTGATATTGTTTTCAGTTATGCTGCTTACGGCTATCTTCGTAATACCTTTGGCCGTCATCGGCGTCTTGTTGTTACCTTGGATGTTTGGAAAAATTGGCTGTTACGCGTTACCATTCCTGCAAGTTAGTGCGTATTCAGATATCAAGGAATATTTTTGCACTGATGAGCTGATAAATATTGTACAAAGTGTAAAGAAAAGTTTCGTGCAAAAAATGTGCAGCGGTGACATCAAAATCTCGTACTTTGTATATATTACAAATAAATCACTGGAAGCTGAAAGTTCAGCGACATTTTGGTCATTCGTAAAAAATGTTTTCACAGAAACGTTTCTCAAACTGGCTTTCGACAGAGATTAATTTAAGTAAAAATAACTCTGAGGATTTAGATACACAGAAGAATCATCCATATTTCGATTTAGCGCATCAAAATTACCCAAGAAAATTCGCATTCAGCGAAAATTATTTCCCAAAATTTTCGATTTTACAACTGGTAGAAACGAATTCTGCAAATATTTTGTAAAACACAAACTTGATATGACAATTAAGACCTGTAGTAACCGGATAACGAAAGAGCTATAAAGATTTAATTAAAATTTTTCATTTAAATACATAATTTTAAAGTAAATATATTTAAAAAATTTTTCATCCTTTATATATTATCGTTATTGGGCAAATAATCTTAATAACATTTTAGGTATCGGAAATCTTTTAATGTGATTGTTCATTTGCAGGCCGAATGCCGGTACGCACCGATCTGGTCAACATTAGCAATTGCGTTGGAAATCAGTAAAATAAAACGACCTCGCGCCCACTTACTTATCAGCCGAGGAATGATGTGTGCCGTTATAATCGGGGCTCCAATATGTATAACAATTGCTAACATCTTCAAAACGCGTTTCATCGACTTATCGATATTGGATGCCGATAATATGAAAGGAGTTCACCTGTGTTGGCATGTGCAAAATCAAAGTATATGTGAACAAACTAAATGCTCTGCTGGAACCGTTGGTTCATTTGCAACTGTGCTAAATTTGTTTACGGATGACCCAATATAACAGATCTTGCCGCGTGGAGCCAGTTGTTTACTCTGGCGCCATTGCCAGAAGTTTCAGATTATGTTTTCAGTTTTTTGTCAGATCGTACACATGCTAACACAGCAGGTAACGCAGCAGCAACATATTCCCAATTTGTGGTCAACTGCGTAGTCAGCTATTTATATTTATCATTAATTTTAACTGCGGATTGTAGGGTTAAATTTATAGCCTAAGACGCTAACGTCATGCCATTTGACAAAAGAAGCTACGAATCACATTATTGTGAAACTTTTCTCAACCATTCATTATTCATCGTCAAAAGCAGCGCTTTGGTGGTACTTAAAAGCTAAATGCGATATGTATGTCGTATATTTCTGTATGCCATACAGGATTTTACGATATATTGTCGTTTTGTTTCACAATTTAAAGAAATTGTATGTTTGTGCAGCGTATGAAAATAAAAATAAATAATGAGATTTATAAAATTCCTATGGAATAAGGTTGTTTTACTGATATTTGCTACATCGTCATTGTAGAAATTGATACTTGGTGCATCCGGTTATTTATAATGTTCGTATAGCGACATCACTTGCTCAACGTCCAAGCAATGTTATAAAAACGCAAACTCCAAAGCAGTTACCGAATTATTAAACAACAAAAAAGTTCAAGTATTGACGATATCTTTTTCGTCGTCTCCAAACTGTTCTGACATATTTTGGAAAAGTCTTAAGGTTATCAAATTTTGCATTAAATTTATCATAGATCTAACTTCTACAGTCGTTATATCTCGTGGAAAGGCTTCACAGAATTCATTGCAAAAATCGTGAATCTTTTCCGCATTGTTGTAGCCTGAGCAAAGCTTTAATAAACAATTAGTAAATGTTACCAGCACGTTTTCGGTAACACTCTCTAGTGATAGTGTCAGAGACTACAAAAATATAAATTCAAGATGCGAGAGACCAATAGTATCATGCATTTCCAACAATAAATCTGTCAAGTATTTATATAAAAGGCCTATATTTATGTAATTTTCTATAGTAAAGAACCATCCACTGCTGATAAAACAATATATATATTTTATACTTTGCTTTCGGCCGCTACGAGAAACTTCTTTACCTATAGTTTTCGCTAAATTCATTTATGTATTATATACCTTAAAGTTCAGATTTGTCTACGGAACATTTGCTATATGTCAAAATCCTAAATCCAGGACTTAAACTTCTAAAATTAGTATCCTCTGGATTGGCCGTGGCATTTATCTTACGATACTTCGTTTTGTATCGGTTACGAATAAAGAAGAAATTAGACATTCTCTTAATTTTGGAATATTAAAATCAAACGTATATTACATTAACTAGTGGTAAAATTTGTTCTATTTTTAGCAACCGGTGCTGTAGCATAATTCCCTGAATCGCTTAGAGGCTACACAAACATATTATCTGGCAGTAAATACACTGACTATGTCAATTGAAAATTATATCGAAAAAAGCTTCATTTTCTACAATTTTGACTTCTATGGCAACAGTGAGATATAGAACAGCACAGGCGCGCATATAGTGTTTACATTGGCTTAAACGGTGTGCATAAACATTACAACGTAAGTTTACTTGAAACAACAGACATATAATCTTGGGCTAAGTAAGTAGCTAGATGCTGCGCTGAAACCGTTAGGTTAGCAATATCACTTAATTTATAATTGTTTGCCATGTTCATCTGTGCAAAATAATACGGAAAATGTAATTAGTAACAAACACCAACATTTTAAAACACAGTTAGCGAATAGTATGGCATAGAAGCATACGGGAGTCGTACTGAAATCTATGGCATATTGATTAATTCATTGAAAAATAAAAAAAACAAAATATATGTAACTGTGGGTTTAAAGCATGGAACTTCGCTCGGTTGTTTCATTATAAAGGTTGGAAACATTACTAAAATCAACAACTGCATGCGTATTCCATCTTAAGCACATGTACCGTAAACATTTATCCTAACTCAAGTAACCATTTCAAAGTAATAAACGATCACAGTAAAATTTGCACTAAATTTTATCAAAAGCACCAATGATACATGTTCTGCGAATGTTTGATCCAAATTGTACCCACGTATCCTAAGGATTAAACATGTCCACTCAGTCGGCACAGTGTTGGTTAAAAGAATGCGGTTTTAACGCCAGTACAATTATTTCACGAAGAAGTTATTCAACTTATATCATTACTAACGGTTAGTTGATTTATGCCACATACTTTATAAAAATTTGAACCCATGCTTACGATATTACTAGCTTGTAGACGAAAAGATTTTACTCTGAACTAATGTTAACCCGGAATAAAGAAATTTGCTTAACCACCACCTGAAAACAAAACGAGGTACGGGCAAATAATTTTGCTTGTAATGTGCCATTCTATGGTCGAATTCAACCGTAAAAAGACATGAAATTTTGCCAATCCATTTTTAAGATAGGTGTTGCAAAAATTCCGTGTTAGCACTGCATTTTGGAGCTGGGCAACAGTATAATCTATCTTACGACAAAGCCGGGTAAATTTATTTAGTAACAAATGGAAAACTACATTTTGCTAAATTTCCGATATTTGATAACTTGTTATATGAGAGTAATGGTCTGTCGTCGATTACCATTTTCAAGACATATATACCCTGCTATGTTATAATTCCCAAGTTATGTTATAATTCACAAGTTAAGGTTTGCCGTAAAGCTCATAACAGATCAGTTTTATTGCTGAATTAATGTCTGCATACACATAGGGTAAAATACTCACGGTAATAAAATTATATGTCATAAATCTTACGCTTCACGTCAGGCACAGCTTCAATTGAATATTTTACATTTGTATGGTGGATAAAATAAGGAAAAAATTATCGATTTTATATGATGCTGCTTTGTCTAAACTAATTTTCATCTCAAAAACTTCAAATAGGTAAACGTTTAACATAAATCATGATCAAAATCTAATGAGGCTGTTGAAACGATTGAAGATTTGAAGCCAAGAATATTGCTAATGCTAGCATTTTGTAAACAGCCGTGACAACCTTAGCAGAGTAATGTAAACGGTACCAATATATATATTATATATCACAAGCATTGAAGATTTGTCAGCTTAGGCAGAGTTTACGTCTGAGGGTTAAATTTTCGAAAGTTTTAGAAACAAATTAAAATTTTCCCCAATGGAGCTCAAATTTTTGCCAATTTTTTCAATTTTTCGCAGTTTTTGCTAAAATTTTGCGCAAGTTTCGCTCTCCAATTTTTGTCCATTTTCTCCAAATTGAAAATTTCGTCGAGCGAACGGCGCGTGGAGTGGATTGTCCGTGGCTTTGGGCTGAGTGATTTGCGCAAGTTTCGCTCTCCAATTTTTGTCCCTTTTCTCCAAATTGAAAATTTCGTCGAGCGAACGGCGCGTGGAGTGGATTGTCGGTGGCTTTGGGCTGAGTGATTTGCGCAAGTTTCGCTCTCCAATTTTTGTCCATTTTCTCCAAATTGAAAATTTCGTCGAGCGAACGGCGCGTGGAGTGGATTGTCCGTGGCTTTGGGCTGAGTGATTTGCGCAAGTTTCGCTCTCCAATTTTTGTCCCTTTTCTCCAAATTGAAAATTTCGTCGAGCGAACGGCGCGTGGAGTGGATTGTCCCTGTTTAGGGTTGTGTGATCACGCGTCAAGGGTTGGTAACCTCTATCCCATTGTGGACTCCTATCAATATATAAGTAAATAATTTTCAGAGTATGGCTCTAACACATGAGACACGGTGCATCCAGATGTATACATATCAATTCGTTCATGAATCATCTATGTAATTTAAGCCTAAACTAAATAAAGTTTTACACTTTAGATGCAGTTCGATATCACTGCCTAATACTGCTGATGATGTACGTAATACCAGCAATTATGCTTGGGATTTTCACTTGTCGAAAGCATTATTGGATGTGGTGTTATCACGCTATTACGGTGGCAAATCAGTCTGCTACTAAATGTGACCGCCAGCAATTCAATGTGCACCAGGTGGAAAAACAAGAAATTGAAAGAAAAATGTGAGATTTTAGTGTATTTCAAAAAACTTTTAATTTTCTTTCCATGCACGAGTAAACTCATGGTGACCCAACCAACCATACTATTTTTCAAACAAATTTACATATTTTCAAGTAAGAAAATAAGGGATTTTTTAGGGTTTTAGCTAGATGAAAATTGACAAAATCAAAACCAAATTACAGAAGGTGCGCTTTGTGCTCGAACAGAATATTGGCGATTTTTAGTTTGCTGAAAAACATTACCGTTTACCTAAAGGATGTCTATCAACTTTGTATTTACAGTAGTTTCTGTTCGTCATGAAGTTTAATATAATTATGACGTCATAAACAAATCGGTGGATTTGTTTAGATTTTAGTGTTCGCGACCAAAATCCACTTCATTCAAAAGGAACAAAATTGTGTTCGAGAAAATGTCGGGAATTGTGATAGAATTTTCGTAGACTCCAATAATTATATTTCAATCGAAGAACAACGTATGCGTGAAACGGTATGCATAACATTTAGAATGACCTAAAATGTTCTGTAGCACCGTTGTTGCGAAATAACAAAGCTAAGACGGCTGGTAGGCCAAACTTTACTCGTGCATTATAATAATTAAATTTTTTATAAAGGGGAAAAGCTATCGCGCTCGAACTCACCGCGATGGCATTTTCTTATTTTATAAAAAAGGAGAGCTATCGCGTTCAATTTACCACGTTGTAATTTTCTTATATTATAAAAAGGAAAGCTATCGCGTTCAAACTCACCGCGGTGGAATTTTCTTATATTATAAAAAAGGAGAGATGTCGCGTTCAATTTACCACGTTGGAATTTTCTTATATTATAAAAAAGGAGAGATGTCGCGTTCAATTTACAATTTACCACGTTGTAATTTTCTTATATTATAAAAAGGAAAACTATCGCGTTCAAACTCACTGCGGTGGAATTTTCTTATATTATAAAAAAGGAGAGATGTCGTGTTCAATTTACCACGTTCGAATTTTCTTATATTATAAAAAAGGAGAGATGTCGCGTTCAATTTACCACGTTGTAATTTTCTTATATTATAAAAAGCAAAGCTATCGCGTTCAAACTCACCGCGGTGGAATTTTCTTATATTATAAAAAAGGAGAGATGTCGCGTTCAATTTACCACGTTGGAAAGTAGATAGAAAATGCTGGTTTTGCCCCCCCACACAAGTGGGGTGGGTGGGGAGACAGATGGTCTTCAAAAATTCAATCTAGACACAAATCATTCTATAGGTGTATAAATGTGGGGTATATAATATCTATGTGGGGGTAATAATGTGATAGGTGGCTATATATACAGACATATATTGTTTCACTTGTTACGATAAAAACCAATAACAATAGTTCCAGTTTTTTTTCTGTGGTTGCTAGGTAACAACTGCACACGTAAATTACATATCTGTTCCAACGACTCAATCACGTACACACTCTTCTATATTCTAGTCTACTCAGACATGTAGGACAATCATTACACGTGTTTTCCAAAAATGTTGAAAATTAGAAACAGCTAACGTGGTTTATACCAATGACATCATCGCAACTAAAACAATTGGATACTAGGTCTAAAGTGTGCTTACGAGTAATGATAAAAGCGTCATATGGTGGAGAAACAGCAGACCACATTTAGTCTAATCGTCATCACATAGTGGCTGGAATAGCAGATTAATCATTTTAATAATGTAGCTTTTGAATTGTAAGAGCAGTTTCGTGTGTAATTTGAAGTTTATTGGTAGGAAGCATTGCTACAATCGGGCTAGTTGAAATCTAACGATCTTAGCTTATTATTATAAAATATAGTTCAACAGTGGCGTACGGCACCCGTTTTGGTGGTATATGTGCGATATATAATATATACCTGTTTAGGACATCATATAGTACCCTGAAACTATATCATGTTAACCTAAACAGATTAAATCCTTCCTTCAGAACATACATGTTACTTAGACAAATTGTAATAATTTATTTCTTGTAGTACAACAATTTACCTAATAGCAACATCATAACCAAAACATAACTGCATGCATGTGGATTTCATTGCGTTAACTTCATTTAAGCTATGTTAAATAGCTAATTATATGTATAATCTTTTTACATGCTTGTTGCAAAGCTACAAAATCGTATAAATAGAGTTTGTTTTCCACTTTGACTTCGTCTTTTCTACTTATATTAAGCTAGGTTACATAGCTAATTAATGCATAGCTAATTAGATTAGATTACATAATAGCTAACTATTTTAAGTTATATTTAATAACTTTTAAACTAGCAGTCCAAAAGTTACCAAAATTGCTAAGTGTATGTTTTCAACGATGGAGGAATTTATTTTATTTATTAAAAGTTACATAGGTTACATAGCTAATAATTCATACATAAAATTTAAAAGCCTCTTTCTACTAATAATCACAAAGTGGGCAAAATTCATAATTATATGTTACCTGATACCTATTTTTATTTTACTATTTAATTAAAGCTACATGGCTAATAATTTCTAATTACATAGCTAATAATTCAATAACTTTTCAACCAATAGTAGTAAAAATTTATATATATGGCTTTTGTGCTACGCTGGTTTCATTTCTTTTGTTTTCAATAACATAGGTTACATAGCTGACAACTAATTACATAGCTAATAATTCAATAACTTTTCAACCAATAGTAGTAAAAATTCATAACTATATGTTTCTTGCTACGCTGATTTCATTTCTTTTGTTTTTAATAAGATAGGTTACATAGCTAATAATTTATAAGTTATACTTTAATAACTTTTGAACTATTAGTAGTAAAGTTATCAAAATTGGTAACTATATGTTTTCGACTATGGGTAATTTATTTATTGTAATAAAATTTGCATAAATTACATAGCTAATAGTTTATGGGTTATTCGTTAATAACTTTATAACTATTAATAGTAAAGTTATCAAAATTGGTAACTATAGGTATTCCACTATGGGCAATTTATCTATTTTAATAAAATTTGCATAGTGTTACATAGCTAAGAGTTTATATTAATTAATTTAATAACTTTTTAGTTATTTATCGCAAATTTACCAAACTTTGTATTTATAGGTTATCGACTACAGCGGATATTACGTATATAATGATATTTTAAGTACTTAGCTAATATCTTAATTACATAGCTAATAGTTTATATTAATTAATTTAATAACTTTTTAGTTATTTAACTGAAAATTACCAAACTTTGTATTTATAGGTTATTGACTATGTAGATTACGTATATAATGCTATTTTAAATACTAAGTGAATATCTTAATGACATAGCTAATAGTTTATATTAATTAAATTAATAACTTTTTAGTTA
>JASANE010012970.1:0-20153 GCA_030248225.1 Trileptium ribeirensis
TGCTTGACACGTGTATTTAATAGAGCTAAAACATGTAACCCTTCATACTCGCAAATCGAAATTTTTAACTACACAATTACAGCTCAAAAATTTTCCGTTATTGGGCTCGATGAATTTGACGCTTGTCACGAATTTTGAAAATAATTTCATTATGAGATTTCTTTTTCCACTAGATTGTCTTTGTTTCTACATTTTAATGGATTATTGAAAAATAAACAAACAAAAACCAGAATCAGAATCCTACTGCCTAGCTATGGATTTATTAATTAACTGCACTATAAATTAAGTTGACAAAAACCAAATTGAAATTTGTTTTCGCAAAACTCCGAACGTTTCAGCTTAGTCAAGCACAATGGCACAAGTAGGGTCAGATTTGCCGGTGACAACACGGAGCTATTTCAGATGTGGTATCGCACAAAATTATGTTCATTTTTTTAAATCCATTTTTGCAAACGACGTGCCGAACGTATTTGAATATATCACCAGCTATGTTATATACTGTATTATTAAACCAACCATCGTTATGCTCGCTGTTAATATTCGTACAAAATTCCCACAATTCAATGACTGCTGCGGGAACTCGTCCTGATGCCTTTCTTCTTATTCTCATTTTGCCCATGTAGCTTATAAGTAACGACTTACAAGAATGATTAATTGTTAAATAATTGGTGAATTTATACTGTTACACGAAAAAAAAAAAAAAAAAAAAAAAATATATTGTTACACTTAGAGTAAATTATTGAATATTCTTAAAAAAAAAAAAATATATATATATACTATCGAAAAAATATATATTATATTCATAAAATATATTAATTATAAAATATATCATTTCTAGGCTTTATACTGTATTAGAATTTGAATCTATACTATACTGTAAATATATTGGAAATTAGAATATATTTTATACTTCAAAATATATTTTATCTATGTACTACAGTGTTGGATGCCACTAGGGAAGGTATTGGGAAATTAAAAAATTTGGGCCCTTTCAAATTTTGAGGAAAATGAGGACATGAGCCCAGTCGGTGGCGTGTACAGCTTACACTATAAAATATTATGCACCTTAGTCAGCACTCAATTATGCTATATCATGGGGCGTTTGCCATAATTCTTCAGAAGTGATGTACCATATAGTGCACATGTTGACAACAGGACGTCTCGACTCACGTTTCAGAAATTTCAATGTAAAACGAGTTATGTATTATGTTAGACAATGTCCACACGTGGAGTTTGACAAGTGTTCGGAATTGATAAACGGGTACATAGGGAGAGTTTAGCAGCATAACTACAGACGGCTTCCGTTAATAATTGCGCTAAATTATCGGTAGGCCTATGCTTGAAAAATGTATTGTTGCATTATACAGTATGTGTGTTATGATGCTATTATATGAAACTTTAAAAATTCCAGCCAACATTATAACGTGAACGCCGCATCAATGAGGAGGTATACGTGAGTTAATCCACCAATTTTGAATTTGTAGTCTAGCAGTCTGTCAGGAATCAATTAGTGCGAGAGAAATTAAAACTTATTCCATTCTTTTTCCATTCCCATTTTTCTATTTCCATTCATTTATTGAATGAATGAATGGAAATAGAAAAATGGAAATGGAAAAAGAATGGAATAGGTTTGACCTCTCGCACAATAAATCACAGATTGATTGGCTACGGTACACATGACAGACTGCTAGATTTTAGGAAACACCAAGTAGTATTGCCAGATATCTCAAAATTGTAATCAATATAACTCACGTATACCCGCTCCATTCAAGTAATGCGGCGTTCACGTTATAATGTCCCCGCTGTTTGGAATTTTTGACCCCCTGTAGTCGCGACCCTACCGTATAGACAGTCAGGGTGACACACATACTGTATACCAAATGCCGAGGGTGTACGACACACCCTTGGCTACTACATTTTTTCAAGACAGTGTCGTACACACCCTTAGCTACCGATTTAGCGCGAATTAACTATAACGGACACCGTCTGTAGCTAATGCGGTTTATTAGTCAACTGTCCTGTGGAGTTTTTCCTAAACTCTCCATATTTGTATGTAGCCCATATGAACATTGCTCAAATAATTCCGAACACTGTCAATAAAACTGCCAGAAACACGGTGTGCCTGACACTGTCGGTAAGCGGTAATACGCGTAACTAGCTACCGTTGAAAAAATTTATTAAAAACGTGGGGGTGTCTAAGACATCCTGTTGTCAACAGTGTGTCTGACACTGTGTGGGGTACATAGGTTCCAAACGTTGGAGACATTATGACGTGAACGCCGCATAATATAGCAATAATAAAAATGCTGACAATTAAGGGTGCTGACAAATAATATTTTATAGTGTTGCAGCTGTACACGCCACCGTTGGCTGGGCTAGTGTGCCTCATTTTCAAAAGTAAAAGGGCCGACTCGCAAGCACGGTTGAGGGTCAACGATGCCCTTCCCATTTAGTGGCGGTCAAAGGCGGAAATCCAAGGCCAACATCCCACTATTTGTGCATTGGTGTGTACGCACGTCAAAATATAGCTGACAACTACGTCCTAAAATCAATCAATAAATCAATATTAAAATAGTTTATCTTAAAAGGTGATACTGGCATTTTCCACAAGTATATTACAGAGCAATTCTGGAAACTCTGAGCAAAACAGTTCTGGGAACTATTCTTAACAAAACAAGCCTATATAAAGCCTCAATTAATACATTCCAAAATGTAAATAAATAAATCGGATTGTGTATTATCTGTTGTAGTATTTATTTCATACGAGCACGTAATAAAAATCCATCATTAACACCTCTACACACAGTTTTTAAGAAAAAATAAATTACAAAAGCCAATTCTGGTACGCTTAGTATAAGACGCTTCGCTGTTACTACTGAATTGACAGTCGCACTGACCGCTCTGGAAAAATTTAATCGACAAAATATAAGACTAATTGGTGGAACGGCCAAAAATTTCAATGCGACTTCAGCAACGCTTTAAACCCATCGATTTTCAACAATTAAGATAGTTCTTGTAAGTCGTTACTTATAAGCTACATGGTAACACAATGAGATAGAGAAAAGCATAAAACAGGTTCAGTTCACAGTCATTGAATTATAATTTTCAGAAATTTTGTACGAATAACTACTTAAGACTACACAGCAGCAAGCAGCAGTATACAATCGTTGGTTTAATAATACAGTATATAACATAGCTAGTAATTATATATTCAAATACCGTTGGGCCGTCATTGCGATGGATTTGAGAAATAAAACTCCTAATTTTTTATCAATACCACATCTAAGAAAGACGGATAACTCATTATACCATGTTATCACAGCAATATTGACCCTTACTTGTGCCATTTATTGCTTTTGACTATGTATAAGCTGAACGCTGCGACGCCAACGGTTCAAACGAATTTGGATTCGTTTCTGTATTACGATTTAATTTATAGTGTCAGTTAATATAATGACGAAATTATTACATAGCTAGGCAGTAGGATTCTGATTCTGGTTTTTTGTTTTTGTTTGTTTACTTTTTTCAATAATGATTAAAATGTAGAAACAAAGACAAGATATAAAATAGAAAGAAATCTCATAATGGAGTTGTTCTCTAAAAATCCCATAAATCAGCAGGGTGCATAATGTCGCATCGTCACAAATACTCATCAAGTACCAACAATAGCGGAAGAGAAAGGTTAGTTTTTGAGCTGTAATTGTGTAGTTAACCGATTTTGCGGAAAGTATGGAGGTTTATGGCCACAAGCGGTTGGGTGCCTTTTTAGCTGTATTCGAATGCGATGGTATCGCACACGTGTCAAAGCTTCTAATTACAGCAGCAACCATGTTTGATGCGCCTGAAGATTTCTGTAACCCAATGGTTTTTAAAATGTAGTTTGCTCTCTTAGACATTTTAAGCTCACTCTGGTCTGATCAAACTTAAGAGAAACTAGTTAGCCTTCGAGTAATAAAATTAAGTGTTACATCAAAGTTATAGATTGCATAAGCATAGACTAACAGGATGTGAGCAAAGCCAATGAAATCACTTGCACACATCGATTGAACGTTAAAATATCGGACCTGAAATAAAATGATAGTAACTCCACCGCTCTGGATATATTTGTTTAAACGAAGACTTGAACAATTTTGGGTTGGTTCTAATATTAAACAGTGCATATCATACAGAAAGATAAAACAATATCCTATGCACATGAAAATCTCGGACGCTCACACGCCAAATATTTAGCTAATATTCATATCTTCTCCTATATTTATATAATTGCTATAATTGTTGTTATTGTTACATTGTCTTCGTTTATATGATTGTTATTAAATAGTTTCACATACCGTTCTTTTGCAGCATTACCGCATAACCTCGCGATCATGTCTTTCCCTTAGTTAAAGCATTAAATTTAAAGCATTAATTTCGTGCCTCATACACTTATGTTTGTAACTTACTCTTTAAGCTATACATGCCCATAAGGGTTACCCCTGAGGCGTCGGAGTGACCCTTCGGCACGAAGCACCGACCACCCTGATTGGCAGGCGCTGACCCCCTGCCGGTGGCGCCGCATTCGCCGAATCCATAGCCGCCGAAGTTGCAACCCGAACCGTTTCCTACTGTGAGCTTATCGGCCTACACGTTTCTTACCAAAACGTAACCGACATCTCCAATGGTGGCCAAGGGGAAAGGAGGGTGAACACAGAGCGAGTTCGAGAATTACCCAAAAATATAAGTAAAGTCAAGATGAGGGGAAGGAAGCCACCAAGGGGATGTACCGGTCTACCAGCGGTTGGAGATACCTTTTGTCACGAAAGAAAAGTTGCGCGAGTTCCCAATGGTAGACATGTCATTGTCCCGGGCAGGGATATCAAGGTTGTTTCTGGATCATATAACCGTTCCTAAAATAAATTGAGTTGGCCGTGTGTAATGAGCAAGTTAACTCGAACAAATGCCTGAATACTTTAGGTGGAGTTTTAGTTGTAGCTTATGTACCATTTGAATAGAACTATGCGTAGTATAAAAATATCAGAGAAACTGGGAAAAGGTAAGGTTGCTTGAAATAGAAGTTTAAAATTTAATTTGGCTAGATTTTGTGCACTCGGCACCTTTCAGCCGTAGCGAACTTGAGAAAGTTTATTTATTACCAAGTGAAATTTAGTTAGCGAGACCGAGTATCCGTGCTGCTAAAGATCATACCCTGGCAATGTCCACAAGACGAGCCCTGGGTAATGAATTTTGATATTGGAAAAGCCTAAAGATTGGTTCAGTTAAATTTAAGACGAAATTTAAGTAATTTTGGTCAGCGTCGGCAAGCTCGAGTAATTGTGCCATCCACGCTTAAGTATACCAGGGCAAGTTCGCATAACGAGCCGTGGTATTTAGTTAAAAGAAAAATAGATTTTGTAAAAAGTAAATTTTGGTGGCAAGTTAAAACGTTATGTGAGATTTGAATTACAGAAATGTGAAGTTAACCATGTATATGATTTATTATCCATGAAAAGTTATCTTTAAACTACAGCGAGCTCGAGTGGCGAGTCTGTAGTATTTTGATAATTTACTGTAAGATTTTATACAAAGCTTTTCTGATATCTGCTGTGCCCGTGTAGGCTCATGTAGGATTAAACTTAAAGTTCTTTAGAAACTTTTGTTTGTAGTCACTGACAAAATTTAATACTGTCACGGTGCGCCCGAGTAGGCCCGTGAACAGCTGAATTTAGATTGACATCGAGTAATGTTAACGAATGAAATTGGTGTTTTTAATAACGAAATATTTATTGAGAAATCTGATTCGCAAAAGGGTGTTCGAGTAACCGTTGCTAACATCTGTTAGTTGTAATTTCCGATAGATGTTGAACGAGGAATACCTAAGGAATCTTACATTTACTTTTAGTTTTTATTTTATAGTTTGTCCGTATTAAAGGAGGAGCGAGCTGCATTAGCTCTGAAGGCGTCCAAGCTCTGGCTTAACTCAGCAATGCGGCTTGAGTTAAGACAGGGTATGGAGCTAGAGAAGGCATTGGCAACCGTTAGGTTTAAAACTTATAGGTTGCGTAACGATATACTCTGGTATAATTTGATACCATTTAAGTATTAGTTAAGGAACAAAGTGTATTACCTGTGTCGTGTATAATACTAATAAGGAATGCAGAATAATTGCACCAGGACTTTAAAACTATTGCTATATACAAATGACCTAAAAATTAAAGGTATGTACTGCAATGTCCCTATAACCCAATAACGTAGCGGAACAGGGGTGAGTTTTATGGTTGCCTAGCACTGTATAAGCAATTAACAAAACGCTCCTAGGGGTCAAGCTAGTGCTAGCGCCAGAGAGGATGTCTACGTTGCTATAGGTGACCAGCACCTTTATTTGGTAGGAAAAACCAGACAACTAAATAGCTAGGGATCGGCTCAAATTCGATCAACAACACGAGTTTCACTGAAAAATTTTAATACCTGTTGTTAAGCTGAAATTTTAGGAACAAAATTATAAACAAATTAACAACGTTAGTACCCAGTGTATGAAATATATATATATAAAACTTAACAGCACCGGCATTATGCACCTGGGGTAAAAGTAGAATAACTGGTAACAATGCTGTAACACAAAGAGTAACGCTAACAAGGCATAAAGGTAGTTTCCTTTGTCCAGCAAAATAGAACGTATACATCATGATAACAATTTTTGTATTGATTTTTGGATATTTTGATACAGGTAGGGGTTCGCGATAATCGTGTATTATGGGATACACATACCCAAGTCGTAACTTTACCTGAATAAGCTGTAGGTACTGGGGAATCTGAAAATAACTAAGAATTTTATGGGTTAGTGTTAATGGGACAAGTGACACAGGATGCCCCTGAATAGAACGTGGGTGTTGGCCCATAACTGCCAAGCCCCCTAAGCGTAAAATTTCCCCGGCTTATGCATTGGGCAACCCCTAGGCGAGGCTTGCGCGAAGACCTAGTTCCGGTGACTAGGCCCCACCCTAGAGCATGCTACCAATGTCATAACCTTCGACGATAGAGCAGCCCATGTTGTGGCAGTCTGGAGACCAACGGGTGGTAGAACGGTACCAGAAAAGGAGAAAGACCAATCCCACCCAGAGATTCCCGTTCAGGGGATGGGCTGCCCTTTTTCTGGTCTGCCATAAACCCGGCTAGGGCTTACTCTGCCTAGCACACCCGCCACCTCGGCAGGGTCCAGAAAATACAGGAGAAGCCTCCTGCATTGTCACTGTATGTTTTTATGCGGATTCCTACGCAAGCCTAGGGTGATCACTGTATATATATATGCGCATATGGGAAAGTATCCTTACATTATGGAATCGTGAATGATATCGGAGGGACGTGAAACACTGAGAAATTTCCGAAAGGAAACCAATAAACCGTCGGTGACGTCACTTAAACAGATATGCCCATGGGTACAGACACGGGTACCCATAAGGGCACTACCCTATGTGCTCGGAAACTATGGAAAGTCGACATAACAATAAAGAGAAAGAGAAAAAAAACTTTCTATAAGTCGATAAGGAAACTTAGAAAATTATTAATATAACCAAAATAGTACTAATGAATATAACAGAACTACAGCACTTGAAAATCGAAAATATACGCAAGAAAAGAAAAACAACGACATTATACGCAATTCCCCACAGAGCATCGCTACACGTCGACTGTCACAGCAATTATCCAATCATAGTATTATGAGCCAAAATTTTACACCAATGAAAGTTCGACATAAAAGCAATTTATTTAGTAATAATAATTCATATTTAATAATAGTAATATTATTTCCAAAATTTTGGCGAATTCGTAGGATCGAAATGCGGGTAATTTAAGGGTGTTATTGGGTATCCCATAGGGGTTAGGTAGTTTTTAGGGTAGGAATAAATGGTTAAAACCCCCTGGGGTAGTTTGTGAAACCCTTATCATCGTATGAAGTTAGAAAATCAAATATTAACGTATTTAGTTTTGGAACGAAAATGGTGAAAGTTGAGGGACACCAAAGGTTAAGGAAAATAGGATTGTGGGACGAATAGAGTGTTATTAACTCAGGGAAAAGATAAAATGTAATCCCACAGTAGGATAAAAGTTGTCCTCAACTAGTAAGACCTGGATATATTTATAGATTTGGAAACAAAGTGGAAAAGTTGATTTTTGGATAAAGTGAAGTATTGTGTTGGGGTATAGAAGTAAGGTATTACCAAGTAGAGGTATGTAAGGGGTTCACCCGAGTGAGGATAGGTGTTGCCCTACCGAAGACGTTATATGATACACCCCACCGGGAGAAATTAATAATAAATCAGAGAGAAATGAGTTATTTGAACCAAAAGTAAAGAAATTTATAAATTTATAAGTTTCAACCCATATTCAGGAAATAATTGTCCCCGAAGTAGGAATAAAATGGGGTAGTTGCGGTGGTTACCCAAGGTGCGGCCGCGTGCCATTCCACTCGGGAAACATAACCACCACCCCTTTTTGGGAAAGTTTTGAAAATGGAATAAATTTTGGTATTTGGTTGAAAATATTGAATATTACCAGATTTTAGTTTCAAATTAATATTTTGAAATATAGGAACCATATAGCCCGAACAAGGAAAATTATGAGTCCCTATGCCCAAAATAGTGGAAAATATCTTGACAAGAGAGATTATAAAAGTCGCCCCTCTGGGAGAGTGAATATCTCCCCAGGGAAGGAAAATTAATTCATGTTAATTTTAAGGTTGAAGTTGAAATCAGTGTAATGTGATGTCTTGGGGAGAGAAAATACAAGGTTGAACCTGCCCAAAAGTTGACACCTACGGGAGCGCATGACCCCGACTGGGTTGCCAGAGGTTGGCCTCTCATGGGACCTAGGACCTATAGCATGTGTTTTCATCCGATAATGCTTTATTGATTTCATCATATTAAAAATATTTATAAATTTCAAAACACGTTCAGTTTTTCTTACTTTATTCAAAATGTTGTTGTAAAAATGTACAGTTTACATTCATTTTTAGCATAGGAATCTTTTAAAATAAATGATAAATAATAAATATCCTTCACATACTGCCGTCTCTTTCGTATTTCAGTCATTCCTTCTTTTCATTCTTCCGCAGTTTTGTATTAGTTCCAAAGCCTTTTTCTCATGTTTATCGGTCCCTACTATCTCAATATTGCTACTATTAACTAAATTCTCCTAATTCCTAGTCTCTTAAGCTCCAATATTGCTACTGTATCTTTTCTCTAATTCTTATATCTATTTTCTAAAGTTCTTAAACATTTTTCGGCATCCTACTTATGACTTTATAAATGCGAACACCAAATGAATTAAATGCAACGAAAACCCATTTAACGTTGATGTCAATACTATTGAAATATAAAATTTACCGTAATATCATCATCCGTCAATAATTATAGCTTATTCAACATAAACTTTTGCGAAATATATATCACCAGAATCAAGTAATAATGAACTATTTACCCATTTATTAAATTAATTTTCTTTAAACTGGTCTGTTCGGCTCACAGAATACCTCGTCCAGTTATCCTTTAAAATTTTTATTAATGCTTTGTGTGAAGCTGATGTAAAACTACTAGTTATTAGGATAGTTTTGAGTTTAACTACATACGTGCCTAGCTAAGAAATTGCTTTACCATTTTAATACTTGTACTACTGTGCGCCATTTCGTGTAACCAACCTGTCATTCCGTGATAATCTGAATCCAAATCTGTCAGCCATGACTTTTGACCCATGTCACTTTTAGGAGCCTTACGTTATTTATAACGTAAAAAAACAACAGCTGTGTGCGGAGGTTTGTGGCCGCAGCCCCTTAGATCATATATAAGACGTATAGCTTAAGGTAGGACTAAAAACGCATAGCTTTAGAATATCCTGAGCGGCACAAAATACATTTTACTTTCTCATTTAAACTTTACATCTGAACGATTGCGAAGATGTTAATACGAGTTTTTATGTTCAATAACGAACTAACATTTGCTGCAACTCAGCATAAAACAAAGACACATAAACTAAACTCAATCATTATTACATATTTTATTTATCAATTAACAGCAAAACTCGCAAGTAATTCACTTGTAATTTAAATTGGTGCTATTTGAACCATACCGAGTAACCTATTAAAACCTAATGCATCATTTACCTTAAAATGTGTGCAGCAGGGCCGGATTTTGTCACAGTCTGCCGCGGCTTTAAAGCCATGCTTGGCTGGTCGCGGTCAGCCAGTGTGACATTTTTTGGGCTTTGCTTATTTAGCTAATAGTAAAGCGAGGCTGATACATCGTCACAAGGGCTGGAATCGGCTCTAAAAGCCAGAAAATGGAAAATCGCTTAATAAATGGTAATTGGTGATATTTATCGTCATATAATCGTAATACATTCTTCATCATACATTTCGTCGTTAGTCTTCGCCACACATTCTTCCAGTTGTAATAGTGAAATTTTCATGCATAAAAGAGCGTGTTTTACATAGCTACTAGGTTGGCTTGTAAAAGACGCTTAACCAAAAATTTTGAAAATAGCGATATTTACGTATTTATTTTACCTGCATTTATGCGTCATACTTCAATGACTACTAATCTTGCCTTTTTTGGGCCTAGACCGAAATATTTTCCTTGTAACACAATCTGCTAAACTGAATGTAATAAATATTTTTTCTGTAGTTCGTCCGGCTATCAAACCCTGAGACATAGCCACTCCCGGCTCGTACAAACATACTAGCATTGCTTAGGTATTTATTTTATTTATGCAGGGCAGGCAGGATGTGACTGTGCGTTTTTGCCACGGGCCGGTGTCACATTTTAAAATGCCCCCCATTTTAAAATGCCCGGGGGCGTTTTATTATGAATATTCCAGCTATTTTAAAACGCCTCCCGTTATTTTGTATTGCCCCCCTCTATTTCATAATGCCTCCCTGGCCTTGCAGTTTTAGTATTTCGTTGTATGAAAACAAATTTACATCTTCAGTAATATAACATTTCAAAAAAATCACATCAGGTATGACACATTAAAATGATTCTGATTCACATGAAGCAAATATACATTGTTCGAGAAGCGTACATTGTTGGAGAGAGTAAACTACTTGAGGTTTCTCGAAAACGATCAAGAAAGGGCGATAAGCTTGGGGCTAGATACTCGGGCTCTTACACTATCGAGGAATTTTGTGGTAAAGGTATGTATAAGTTAATGGCATCGAATGGAACTGTATTGAAACAAAATTGTAACGAAGACCAATCGAACGAACGTTTTTATAGAGAATTTCAGCACTCTAGACTTTTGGGAATGTCCGACTGTCGTTACGAAAAAGATGAACTCTGATACTTTGATTCAATCTACGGCTTAAGCCAAATCAATATCTCAAAGTACTCAAATTCAACTATCAGCCTGGCCTCTAGGCTCTAATACTATCACTGCCTATGCGTGTATACACAAACAGTTCCACTCAACTTGTTCTCAGCAAAAGAAATAAACGCGGCTTCAATACGAGTAAGTACTGTAAAGGTACTGCGGTTCAAAACAAACAACTCCAAATGAAATGATGAGTAAAGTACGCACGTACAAAATCCACCAAAACTGAATAATTAATAATATCTTCAAACACAAAAGAGAAGAATATTTGTTAAAATATCGCAAAGGTGAGCACATGCTCTTTACGACTCATCATGATGATACAGTGTCTCTATCTTTAATTCTTCACAGGAAATCTTTATACCGCTTTAATATCTACGAGCCGCGTTACTGTCCACAATAATCGCCCAATAATAGAATGCCGAGATGCTACTTGCGCGAATAACCGATAAGCAGGGATGCCTTTATGCCGTAAAACAAATAAGCTAAAGTTCCAAACACTTTAAGGCCACTAGCGAGTAGAAGTAACCTGGTAATACCACCACAAATCCACACCGAAATATAAGACTGATTTACTATAACCACAGAAGTAAAAGTATAGCTAGCGAAGCAGCCAACGCACAAAACTCCAATCTATCGCGCAATAACCAAAGAATAAGACTGACGAATAACTGAAATGAGGCTAAACAACAACCGTCAAACTCTCCGACTGTCGAACTAAAGTGAGGACTCGAACAGAGCGCTTGCTGACTTAAATATCTGAAGCTCCAACAACTTCAAATATCACCTCAAAGTAATTTTGAAATCCAAGCAACCTTTCGATTCCGAATATCAGTAAACTATTAGTAACAAGTTGTTTTGACTTATCCTGTCTAGGCAGCATCAAAACAGTACAAGTGTAATACAATCCCACGGCTATGCAGACCAGTAATTGATCAATGACAACCTACAATTGTTTCATTTTTAACCAACAACAAACTCAGAATTATCCTATTTCCTCGCAACAACAACTTAATAGTAACATCATATCTTCTCAAATGCTAACTGGAATCAACTTTTGACTAACGACCCCCTAATTCGCCCGGCAAGTCTTAATGAGAATTCATAGAAATATAAGTTCCACCCCGTTGTTCAGAACGTCAAGAGACCGTCAGTACCGACAAAACAGAGGCGAAATATAACCTTGCGAAAACAACTTTTTTGCAAATAAACGCGTAGTAAGGTGCGCTGCCACATAGATACAAAAAATGCATATACATACAACGATACATACACATGAATATCCTTTAATATTAAGCACCAGCTACAAACTGCTGTATAATAATTTTGCCATATTGCTTGAAATCTTATTAATATTTACCAACAGGAGCATTACCACTATTGCAAATCTTTAATACAAAAGATCACTGTATACAAAATTTCATTGTGTGGTCGCTAATGACACACATATAATTTGCTACAGCTAACTTTAAAATAGAACCTAGGCCATAACTCAATTACTTAATATGGAAACTAGTTTATGGGAGAACGTTTAGATGTTAATACCGCGTAGCAATAGAAGTTAGGCTAGACGAACGGCCGTTAAAATTTTCATTCATTTACCTGAGCAAAAAATGCCCTAGAAGCAAAGCTAAAGTATTCGTGCGATTAGGGCAAAAATATACTGCGCGAGTAGGTTTTTTAAACGGGTTTCGATTGCCACTCCACTAATATAAAACAAGGGACATTAAAACAACAAGCGCTCTAACAATAGCATAATGTCGTGCGCCGACAGCTTATGGTTGCAAAGATGATTTTGTTAATGTCTGCTAGGACTTAAAGAAACGTAAGGCTTGTTTTGATTAACCGAAGATTCAATGACAATAATTTTTACATATCTGATACCAGTATTATCTATAATACATATACCCCTTCTGTAACAAACTCTACTAACGTGAAGTCGTACGTTCAAAAGGGCCATCAAGATCAGCACACTAATTAATACTATTTTTCAATGATTGCTGAACAGTCAACGTAGAGCATAATGAAATTGGATTGTGTAGAGTACTTTAAAACGGGTATCTTGTAACATAATATTAGTTTAAACATTAATGTGACTCGAATAGTAATATAAAATCCTTCAAAACGAACCGGTATATAATAAGCGAGTGAACACAAAATTAAACGACAAAAACAGTGTTTCAAATCAATCAAAACAGTCATTTATATATGACATCGTTCTTAAGGTAGATATATGTTCTAAAATTCAGCTAAATTTGTAGATTATTTACACTCCAGCCGAGCAACAAACATGATGCAAAAAAATCTAGGTTTTTTATAAACATCATCTAGCCACATGAGTTATAGCACTAATTATTAAAAAACACGTAGAAGCCACAAGCGGCCCTATTCAATGCTATTTAGCGCAGTGCATCTCTACTACTACCCTATAGTGCAGAAAACAATGAAAATGTAAGATGTGTACTCCTGCAATTTATACGAAAAAAGACGGTGCAACAAATTCTGCAAACATGCCTAGATGCAGCAGAACCAACATGAAATTTTTTGTTTGTCGAGATAAAAAGATATATATTAATCTTAAGCGGTAATGTAAACTAGTGACATTGCTTTGATGGTTTATATAGCTTTCGTACAGGGATTATTACAAAAAACTGTCTCTGCTCAACCCTAGTATGAAACAATAACTGTATATAAATTCATCAAAAAATATATAATCACAAGTGCGCAAGATCCGTCGGCTTGGGGGCGGATGGTTCCCGAGTTCACTGATGGCGGCAGGTAGAGTAAGTCAAGTTGGGGAGCTCAGAGACACGAGCTGCTGATTAACTACACAACAATTATACAACAGCTTTTAGGCTTAGTAGTGATTTCCCAATTCGGTTCAGTGCCCACATCATCTTGTTACATTCTTCCCACCTTGTATTGTCCACTCCTGGGGACAGTCAATGTAACTTTAGGCTATAGCTGCGGGTTAATACTTCAAAAATGTGGCACAGCCTGATATAGAGTTTAATAACCAAGTCACTGTGTGTGTTCGCTTCCCTGAATATCTTTATATAAAATTACAAATATATACTATGAAAATTGGCAAAACTGCTAACACGAGCATCGTTAAACCGTACGACATGTGTTTACCAAGTAGTTGTAAAAATATCGCAAAAACGCTCACGCGAGCTTTACCGTAAATAGTAGAATACCATATAACACCAAAAAATATTTTTTGTTCATTTTATAGAGATAATTTCACATATTATTTTTTGTTTATATTACCTCTCAACGATTAGTGGGCGTACCCTTAAAATTACGGGATCAGTGAGACTTATTGAGTTTGTTGCTAATGGTAAGCCTACTCAGTAGGGGAGAACGCCGAATTTTCTTTCAATTCAATATCATTGCTTTTTTGGTTTTGAGAGTTGCATTTGCAACACCCACTAAATAATTCTTTTAGTTTCTTGCGAAACACAAACGATAAGAAAAATCAATGCGGTTACAACTATTATTAAAGTAATTTCTGATGGAAGTTCTATTCCGTTTTCATCAGGCATGAAAAATGATAACTCTCGTTTTAACCGTTGCTGCGTTAGGGCCGCATGGTATTTGGCATCATTTAATTTACTCCATGCAGGAGGAGCTATATCAGAAAAGTTAAGCAGAAAATTTTAGACTTTTTGTACAAGTACTTCGAAATCTTGAGCTGGCCTAAGACTCGAGGTTAAAACTTGATCACCAACAATAATCAGGGAAAATTCAGAATGTGCAAAAAACATTACACCGTGTTCTGGTACTGCAATCTTCTCCGCCTTGGTAACCTGTCCACCCGGTTGAACACGGGTTACGTGTATATATTCCTTAGATGTGCGGACTAAAATGTCTACGCGCGTGCTCTCAATTATCGTTTCTGCGGAATACTGTTTAACGTCGAACATGCGTGACTTATTTGTAACTGAAGAGTTGCGCAAGTCCTGAAGACATGTGTCACTATTGCTGGTCGGTAAGGATTCACGCGCGCAGTACCAAAGTCCTGTGCGCCTGCGACAATGCTCCGAGATTACTTCATGAAAATATCCCTTATCTAGCGTTGTGTCATATGTAATAAAATTAGGTAAAGACGAACGAACTGTTGCGTTCGAACTAGGTTCATTAAACCCTACTTTTACAACTCGCATCAAAGGCAAAATATTCTTAACTCTTATCCTAGGAATTTCAAGTATATAACCGAAACGTGTATTCATAATATCCATCATCACCGGATATACGGTGACAAAATGATAAAATAATTCTGGATCAAGTGTGTATACTGTGTCGGCTAAAGAATATTCCCTCTGAACCAATAATTTTATCTGTGCCGCGGTCAAAATATCGGCCGACAATATTCCATCATTACTAGCCGTGACCGTAGCTTTAATTAAGTTTCGTACATCATTTATAAATAAGTTAGTTTGAGACATGAAGTGTGTATATACAACGTATTGACTCAATGTACATTCGATGGATACGGTTGCTTGTTTCATGTATCTTACTATATCATGTGTTACTGCATATATGCGCTCTTGATTAATAGATAATTGCTTAATTTGTTCGGTTTCATCAATCATATGTTTTTCCAATAAGGGAACAACTTTCTGGAGTGCGATCACCTTAGGCTCAAGCCTTGACATCTTAACTGTATTAGCAAAGCCAACTTCAAGTCCTAGCACAGACATTGCACCTGCAATAGCAACGCCAACAAACCGTTTCTACCTAGGATTTTCACTAAACGAGCATGTAAAAGGTTCATCCGGAGCAAATAGTTTGAAGTAGGGCTTCAAAAAACTCTTTATCTACAGATCCATCGAAATTTTTGTCTAACTGGTGAAGTGCCTTTTGAGTTTCACTATACAAAAATTTATGACCAGTGCAGTTGCAATCTTTCGAATTATTATCTATGTTGAATGTATTTTTAACATAGTTTTACATTGCTCATGTTTTTCTTGCTTAGTGTGAACTAGTATTGGGACATAAACTGCTTCGGCTGCCGTAACAACAAGGCCTTCTGGGACAAACCCAACTCCAAATGAAGGGAATAAATGCGGGTGTAACTTATTTAAAGTACGAACAAATGTGATATCAGCAGGTATAGTCATTGTACAAAACAGCAGCATTGCAAATATGAGCATGATATATTTAGGGGTCGACCATCGTATTTTGACCCGTTTCAAAGACGTTTTTTTCAATCTTTCTTTCAGTGTTATTCTCTGGGACCATTTTTTGCGTTTCTTTATCAACAGATTTTACAGTTGCTTTTGGAACAACAGTGATTGCTCCAGCAAACTGCGGATAAGCTTTCTCGACCAGAAGCGCATTTTGTTTAGCCAAAGCCTCAATTTCCCGCTTTAGTTCCTCTAGCTCAATATTATTTTTGGGTACGGGTGGCTCACTTTTAATTGGATCAAGTTCAGCCATGGTGGCTACAGCAACCACATTTCGTGTTACTGGTTTGACTGCCATAGGTCCAACATTAGGTATATTTGGACGTGTTGGTTTTAAGTGGACCGTTTGACGATGGGAAGCTATTTCTGGTAGTATTAAACCATGGTCTTGATTGGTTCCTATTATTAGGTTGTTGCGAGCCTCGAAGAAGGCAGCTCATAGCCATAAGACCCAGTTTTCCATAGTTATAACATCTAGGCCCTCTTGGGTTAAGTTCTGCAGAGGAATTAAATTAATTTCGGTTGAACATTTAGTTTTGTGGCCGATTGCAATTTGGTCGGTATCCTGTGTCGGGACGCCTTGGCGGTAAAGGCCTAGTCGTTCCACGGTGGTCCTCACGTGGTCGCTCTATTTTAGAAGCCAATACTTTTTGATTTTCAGTCAAAAGTTCTATTCCACGGGTGATTTGTTCCAATCTCCTATCTGAAATAGTCGAAGATGATGCAACTCCAACCGTGGAAACGGTGGGTGTGCACAATATTGCATATCTAATCGTTGGGCCAAATCATCGGCCTCTCTTAAAGATTTGGGCATATCACGAAACACTTGTGACTTTAATTCAGGTGAACGGAGCCCACTGAAAAATCGACTAATTATTTTTCGCTCCAAATTCGCGTCATTCTCAGCCGGATATATTTTTACACGCGCGCTTAATTACTTTAAGGTATGTTGTAACATTTTCACCGACATGTTGTTGACGTTGCTCTATCGCCGCTTCATGGGACATTGACCATTCTGGGGTAGCTAACCCATTCCTCAACGAACGCACTAATTCATTATAGTGTCTTTTGGAGGCGTCAGGAAGACGATCATAAACATCTTTAGCCCGATCTTATAAATACGCTGGCAATACTCTCAATCTTAATGCTTCACCGATCAATTTGGCTTCACAGACTGTGTTAAAATTTTCAATCCAAGTGTTAAAATCTTGGCCAGTCAAATCTCCTTTATACGGTTTTATTTTAAGGTCAAGTTGGTTTGCTAAGCTAGCGCGATGTGATAATTCACCAAATTCATCAGATAAATTCTGTAAACCAGTATCTAGTGTTGTCGCTAGGTCTTTCACGACATGGTCTAATTGACCAATATTCTTGGACAGCGAATCTACCATTTTCACCATCTCCTGACTTGGCACAGAGTAGACAAAACTATCCGATTCTAAGTACGAACTATTATTTGGTTCGTCGTCACTAGATTCTAATCTTGCCCCGCTCCTACTTCTCAAATTATATTCTGCCGTATTTGTCCGGAACCCTGAAGTTTTCAGAAAACGGCACGATTGAATAAAGCGATCAAAATTCACCAGACTCTGCTATGAAGAACCAAGTCTCGGTGGGACCTCCAAATGTAACGAAGTGCAATCGAACGCTAGGGATTAGAAGAATTTATGCACTCTGGACTTTTGGAAATGTTCGACTGTCGTTACGAATAGCAATGAACTCTGATCCTTCAATTCAATGTACCACTTAAGTCAAATGAATGCCCCAAAAATACCCAAATTAAACTCTCAGCCTGGCCTCTAGGCTATAATACTATCACTCTCTATGCGTGTATACAGAAACAATTCCACTCTCAATTCTCAGCAAAAGAAGTATGCGCGGGTTCAGTATGAGTAATCCCTGTAAATGTACTGCGGTTCAAAACAAGCTTGAAATGATGAGCAAAGTACGCACGTACAAAATCCACTACACAAAATCCACCAAAACTGAATAATCAATAATATCTTCAAACACAAAAGAGAATATTTGTTAAAATATCGCAAAGGTGAGCGCATGCTCTTTAACACTCATCATCATGCCACAGTGTCTCTATCTTTAATTCTTCACAGGAAATCTTTATGAGAATTCATAGAACTATAAGTTCCACCCCGTTGTTCAGAACGTCAAGAGACCGTCAGTACCGACAAAACAGAGGCGAAAGATAACTTTGCGAAAACAACTTTTTGCAAATAAACGCGTAGTAAGGTGCGCTGCCACATAGATACAAAAAATGCATATACATACAACGGTACATACACATAAATATCTTTTAATATTAAGCACCAGCTACAAATTGTTGTATAATAATTTTGCCATATTGCTCGAAATCTTATTAATATTTACCCACAGGAGCATTACCACTATTGCAAATCTTTAATACAAAAGATCACTGTATACAAAATTTCATTGTGTGGTCGCTAATGAGACGCGTATAATTTACTACAGCTAACTTTAAAATAGAACCTAGGCCATAACTCAATTACTAAATATGGAAACTAGTTTCTGGGGAACGTTTAGATCTTAATACCGCGTAGCAATAGAAGTTAGACTAGACGAACGCCCGTTAAAATTTTCATTCATTTACCTGAGCAAAAAATGCCCCAGAAGCAAAGCTAAAGTATTCGTGCGATTAGGGCAAAAATATACTGCGCGAGTAGGTTTTTTAAACAGTTTTCGATTGCCACTCCACTAATATAAAACAAGGGACATTAAAACAACAAGCGCTCTAACAATAGCAAAATGTCGTGCGCCGACAGCTTATGGTTGCAAAGATGATTTTGTTAATGTCTGTTAGGACTTAAAGAAATCTAAGACTTGTTTTGATTAATCGAAGATTCAATGACAATAATTTTTACATATCTAATACCAGTATTATCTATAATACATATACCCCTTCTGTAACAAACTCTACTAACGTGAAGTCGTACGTTTAAAAGTGCCATCAAGATCAGCACAGTAATTAATACTATTTTTCAATGATTGCTGAACAGTGAACGTAGAGCATAATGAAATTGGATTGTGTTAATTTACTTTAAAACGGGTATCTTGTAACAGAACATTAGTTTAAACATTAATGTGACTCGAATAGTAATATAAAATCCTTCAAAAGGAACCGGTATATAATAAGCGAGTGAACACAAAATGAATTAAACGACAAAAACAGTGTTTCAAATCAATCAAAACAGTCATTTATATATGACATCGTTCTTAAGGTAGATATATGTTCTAAAATTCAGCTAAATTTGTAGATTATTTACACTCCAACCGAGCAACAAACATGAAGCAAAAAATCTAGATTTTTTATAAACATCATCTAGCCACATGAGTTATAGCACTAATTATTAAAAGAACACGTAGAAGCCACAAGCGGCCCTATTCAATGCTATTTAGCGCAGTGCATCTCTACTACTACGCTATAGTGCAGAAAACAATGAAAATGTAAGATGTGTACGCCTGCAAGATATATGAAAAAAAGACGGTGCAAAAAATTCTGCAAACATGCCTAGATGCAGCAGAACCAAACATAAAATCTTTTGTTTGTCGAGATAAAAAGATATATCATAATCTCAAGCGGTAATGTAAACTAGT